>MU855453.1:1474-59860 GCA_033296695.1 Staphylotrichum tortipilum | reverse complement strand
CTCCCCCATTTACACAACCTCCAAACTAACCCCTCCTCCTCCCTCCCCCCTCAACAAACAGACTCCTGTCAATCCTCCGCATCCTCCTACTTCCAAAACTCCAAGATCCCCTGGCACCAGGGGTCCGATCGCAAGGGGTACATCACGCTGTGGCCGTCGTCTCCCAACTCGGGCACGTGCTGGGACGTGTCGTCGCGCGGGTCGCTCACGCACGGTGGCGGGGGCGACAGCCAGGCCATCGCCAACATGGTCGCGTACGCCATCGACAAGTACGGCGTCGACCGCTCGCGCGTGTTCCTCACGGGGGGCAGCTCGGGCGCCATGATGGGGAATGTCATGGCGGCGGCGTATCCGGAGTTGTTCAAGGCGGTCAGTGTGTATAGTGGTGTCCCGGCGGGGTGTTTTGTGAGTGCCAGTGGGGGGGTGGCGCAGTGGAATAATAGCTGTAGTGGCGGGCAGAGTAAGGCGTCGGCGGAGCAGTGGTGAGTGTCCTCGTTTCCTCTTTCCGCGTTGGGGACTGCGGTGTTTTTATTGCTGACCTCCTCAAACAGGGGCAACGTGGCTCGCAACATGTACCCCGGGTACACGGGGGCGCGGCCCAAGATGCAGATCTGGCACGGCAGCGCCGACGGCACGCTCGCGCCGGCCAACTACCAGGAGACCATCAAGCAGTGGACCAACGTGTTCGGGGTCAGCCAGACGCCGACCGGCACCATCAAGAACTACCCGCAGGCCAACTACCAGACGGACAACTATGGCGACAACGTTCAGGGCATCTATGGCAACGGTGTCGGGCACAGCGTGCCGTCCAACCTGACGGCGAGCGAGCAGTGGTTTGGGCTGTGAGGGGTGGTGGCTGGAGGGGGGTGCGATGTATCTGTGGATCCGTAGATCCTAGAGGGGCTGCAAGAGCCTTGCGGTGGTAGTCAGATGTACTGCAAGGTACATAGGTAGCGACCTCAGCATGGCCAAACTTGGACATTCTTCGTCTTATCCTCGCCGGCGTCACGGGCGATGGCGTCCTCCTGCATGACGGCGCGGATGGCGAGCTCGCGCTCGCAGGTGGAGGTAAGCGGCTCGAGCTGCAGGGTGGTGGGCTGGTCCCAGTCGGGGTCGTCCAGGAGCAGGCGGACGAGGTCCCTGTTGCTGCTGATGCACATGGCGGCCAGGGGCACGCGCATGACGTCGGCCCAGTCGGGCCCGATGCAGCGGGCGACGTTGGGCAGCTCGTGCTCCGAGATGCCGTCCATCCACCAGCACGACATGACCCTGAACTTGAGGAAGACGAGGTAGTGGGCGAGGATGATGAGGGCGCGGGGCCGCTTCTCGCGGGCAGCGTCGATGACCTGCTTGGGCAGGAAGGTGGGCAGAGTGACGACGCGCAGGACGAGCATGTGGCTGAAGCCGTTGCGCAGCTCGAGGTAGAGGGAGCCGAGGAACTGCAGTGCCTCGTAGTAGCGCTGGACGAGGTCAAAGTCTGGGTCGCCGGGCTTGATGGAGGCGACCATGAAGAGCAGGTAGGCCGGGACGCAGCGAGCCGAGGCGTCGAGGTCGATGGGGGGCCGGAAGAGGAGGGCGGCCACGCCGGAGCGGAAGACGCGAGGCTGGCGGGTGATGTCGATGATGGTGCCGATGCCCTTCCAGAGGGCCATCCAGTCGAGGATGGCGAACGGCTGGGCGTCGTCGCCGCGGAAGACGTGGGTGGAGAGGGCGCAGAGCAGCAGGGAGCAGACGAGCAGGGCCGGGTAGGTGACGGGGTCGGCGGCGGCGACGGCCTTGCGGTAGGTCTCGACGGCGTTGGCGCGGTAGCGGATCTCGTGGGCGCGGGAGACGCCCATGTTGCGGATGCCGAGCTGGTTCATGTGCATGGCCGAGAGGCCGAGCACGCAGTTCATGAGGAAGGGGTTGGCGAAGGCGTGCTGGACGACGTTGACCTTGAGGACGACGTCGACGCTGCGCTCGCGCATGCCGCCGGTGGAGAAGGAGGCGTAGGTGGCGGTGGTGTAGAACCACAGCAGGCGCATGTCGATCTCGTCGCGGCCGGGGGCGACGAACAGCGGCTGCTGGGTGACCGAGGCGGCGTGCGGGCGCCTGGCCCTGAGGGCGACGGCGCCGGGGGAGGACGGGTCACTGCCGGCGCCGAGGGAGGAGACGGCAGAAGAGGGGGCGGCGGTGGGACTGTCTGGGCTGTCTGAGCGAGCCCTCTCCTGGTGGGCGGTGGCCGACCGGATGGCGTAGACGCAGGACTCCTGGCGGGCAGTACAGGCGCGGCAGGCCGGGCGGCCCTCGTCACACTTGACGCGGCGGGCCTTGCAAGCGCGGCAGCCGGTCCGCGTCTTGCGGTGCGGCCGCTTAGGGTGGTACGGCTTGCGGTCGGCCATGGTAGTGTTGGTCTTGGGGTGGCTGCGGGTGGCTGCGTCTCGGTACGGATACCAAGGCTCCTCACAAGCCAAGCCTGGCAAGCCTAACAAGCCAAGCCAAGCCGTAAGCCAAGCCAAGCCGACCCTCTCACAAGCCAAGCCTGCAGCTGGGCTTGACAAGCCTGGCAAGCCCAGGCTTGTCAGGCTTGCCAAGGCCACTTCGGGTTCCGGAGTTGCATGCAAACGCATCCTCAACACCAACCAGCCAGCGAGCCAGCCGACTTGCCCTGTTTTTCAGTCGCGCCAAACACTGCCTAGGCAATCAACGACACTCTCTTCGTACGGACTCAGCATGCTCCAAAGCCTGAAGAATTGGGTGCGGGATTCGGAGTTTTTGAAGTACATGCTTTCGTGGGCGATCATTCTTGTGTCCTGGTGCAGTTTTGGGCATGGGCTGGGGGTGGCTGGAGGTGTGGCTGTAGGTGTGGCTGTGAGAGGTTGCTTAGTGAGAATAAAACAAATTGTCCTGGAGCGCGGGCGGCCCAGCTATTAATTCTGTCCGAGGTCAGACGTGCCGCTTATGAGTTGATGCCAGCCTTAATTTTATTGCGTTTTTGGGCTTTTGGCCAAGAGTGACCTGGAGTTGCTCTCATTTTTGCCAAGCCAAGAAGTGGAGTTCCGCGAAAGGGTTAGGGTTGTATATGGCGGCTTGCCAGGCTTGCAAGCCTTGCAAGCCAAGCTAAGCCAAGCCAAGCCTGGACCCACTTCTGTCAAGCCAAGCCAATCCTGCCCCTGGGCTTGGCTCGCTTGACTTGTGAGGAGCCTTGACGGATACCTCCTACAGATCGGGCTGCTGTCTCTGCGTGTTCCAGGCGGTCTGAGACGATGTTTGTACCATCCAAGACGGCGATGGCCAGCGTGCTGACTGCTGACGCCCCCCGGTATCTCTGGGCAGACGAGGTTGACGAGGCCTCGCCGTTGCCGGAAGCATCCCGCCCTCGATAATCCATCGACGAATCAACGAATAACGTCGAGTTCCCCGTCTTGTCTTGTCACAGGCGCTCGGGTCGGCAGAGTTCATGCCCGAGGCGCAACCCAGCAGCAACTTTAGTGCTGCAGCTGTGCTGCCAGGGGACCCTGAAGCGGAAAAAGTGGAGCAGAGCCCCTGCAATCCAGCCACGAGGGGCAACCCGAACCCATTAACTGCCCAAGCACGGACGGGGCAACGCGCCCCCTGGCGCACTGGAGACGCGACAACGATGAGCCAGCCATTGAAGTTTACATTCAACACAACCGACATCTCGAATACTCACCACAACTCTGTGTCTGGAGAGCCAGACCCAGCACCCATAACCATGACCGGCCTGTTCCAGCTCCCTGACGAGCTGATCTTTACCACCCTCACCCAGGCCTTTCCCTGCCGCGAGCCACAGATCCGTGCCCTCGCAACGCTGCTTTATGTAGGTCACGACTTGCGCATCCCATCTCATCCCTCTCTCACTCTCATCTCTTATAGTGACCATATTTTATGCTCTGTCCAATCTGCTAACACATCACAGCCCCGCGCGGCCCCGTGCCGGAACCTGGTTGTCTACGGCACCGAGGCCACTGGCAAGGCCGCCATCACGACTGCTCTGCTGGCCAAGCTCGCCGACCACCCGCACGCCGACGACCATGATGACGACTTCAGCCTCCGCTATGCCATCGTCAACTCGGTCGAGTGCATCACCGCCCGACACCTCTACGAGACCGTCGTCGCCAAGACCGCCCGTGCCCTAGCCTGGGATGCCGCCCCGTCGCGGTGCGAGACCCTGTCCCAGCTGGCCGTCGAGCTGTCCAAGATGCTCAAGTACGCCCCGCGCCCGGACGGCTTCCGCTTCGTCCTCGTCCTCGACGCCATCGACCGCCAGCGAGACGCTCCTAACACCATGTTCCCGGCGTTGGCGAGGCTGTCCGAGATTGTAAGCCACAAACCTTGTCACACGAGTTGCCTCTCCCGGCTAACCCCTCCCAGATCCCCTCCCTCACAACAGTCTTCATCGTGACCTCCCCACCGCCTCACTTCCTCCTCACCCCCTCCGTCCCCCACCTGCACTTCCCCTCCTACACAAAACCCGACTTCGTGACCATCCTCTCCCTCACGCCCCCCTCCCCGCTCCCCAACACCACCCCGCAAGAAACAGCCGACCTCTACTCGCGCTTCGCCGCCGCCGTGCACGACGCCCTCGCCCGCGCCGCCTCCCGCACCCTCCCCTCCCTCTCCCACGCCTGTGCCGCCCTCTGGCCGCGCTTCACCGCCCCCGTCCGCGCCGGCACCCACACCGCCCGCGAGTTCTCCAAGCTCCTCGTCGCCGCCCGCGCCCACTTCCATGACGACACCCTGCTCGACCCGGGCGTGCTGGCCCCAACCACTATCACCACCACCGCTGCCCCCACCACTTCCACTATCCTCCCAAAACCCGACACCGCCACAAGCGCAGGCGCCGCCCTCGCCCACCTCCTCCCCACCACCCCGCGCCTGCTCCTCCTCGCGTCCTACCTCGCCTCGCACAACCCCACCCGTCACGACGTGACCCTCTTCTCCACCCACCACCAACGCACCCGCCGCCGACGTGGCGGTGGCGGCTCCACCCCCGGTAGACGCCCCAAGCACCGCAAGATCGCGCGAAAGCTCCTGGGCGCGCACGCGTTTGTCTTGGAGAGGATGCTGGCGATTTATGCGAGCGTGCGGGGGGAGTGGATGAATAGCAAGAGTTATTGTAGTGAGGAGGAAGGGGTGGTCGGGGATGCGGATATCGGGATGGCGATGGCCACGCTGGCGAGTCTGAGGTTGTTGGTCAAGGTTGGCGGGGCGGGAGGGGCTGGAGGGGGGTCCGCGGCCGCGGATGTGATGGACTGCGGGGGCAAGTGGAGGGTGAATGTTGGGTGGGAGGTGATTAGGGGGTTGGGGAGGGGGGTGGGGGTTGAGGTTGAGGAATGGTTGATTGAGTAAGGAGGTATCCGTATCATTGAGAGGATCCGGGTGTGGCGTTGGATGTATTTGATAGTGGCACTAATATCCGCAATACAACGGAGAAAGATGAAGTAGATGCCCGTATTCTTTGCAAGTGACATACCCCCGTACAAAAACGCCCCCGCCTATCTAAGTAACCGTCCGATGTATGCGCAAGCAAATATAACATCTAAATCATATACATCTCACTCACACGCACCCATCATCTCACACACATAACTGCTCACATCCATCCCTTCCCTGGGCCAAGGCCAGACAGATGATAGCCAAAGCCAAAACATTCCCCAACCAAATGACCCAAACTCGCTTGCTCACATAGATGAAACGAAAAAAGAAAAAAGAAACAGACACCCAGATACTCACTCACTCTCACACATCTTGAGGTCACTGTCACCTCGCAACAACAGCCTGCCCGTCGCCCGCGCGCCACGTATCCTCCGCCCTCGTCCCCGGCGGGCGCCACGCCGCATTCCCGAGCCCGCTATTCCGACTCCCGCCCCCGCGGCCACTCACATCATCCGACTTCTTGCTATCCCCACCACCTCCGGGCATAAACGCCGCCGCCGCGCTGCCCGGCGTGTAGGCATGCTCGGCCATGGCCACGGGGCTCTCGAACATGCCCGGGCCGCCGTTCTGCGCACCAACACCCTGCACCACCACGTTGGGGAGAGCGTGCTTGGTGGCCAGCGGGAGCAGGGCGGCCTCGCGCCGCGTCTCCGTCATGGCGCGGGCGCGCTGGTCGGCCTTGTTCTTCTCGCTGCTGCGGTCGTAGAGGTAGAGGCCGAGGAAAGTCAAAGCGATGCCCGCGGCCTGGACTTTCGTCGTCGGGCTGCGGAACCAGATGATTGCAATGATGATGACAAACACGCGCTTGATGAGCGACGCGACCGAGTACGTCACGGGCGAGACCGAGGAGAGCAGCACAAAGGCGAGTATGTTCTGGCCAAAGTGGAAGGTGCCGTTGAAGATGTACTCGAGCACGAGCGGGCCGTGGTCGAGCGAGTTGGGCGTCTGGTTGAGGTCGACGCTGCCGTCCCAGAGGAAGTCGCCGACGATGTCGATCCCTTCGGTCCAGGCCCAGATGGGGCACGTCAGGAGAAAGGCCATGCCCGACGAGTAGCAGAGGAGGTTGAGCTTGTCGAGCTTGCGCGACTGCGGGTTGGGCCCTTCCTGCTCCAAACGGGCGGCCTCGTTGAAGAGGCGCTTGGAAAAGATGTTCTGGGTGACAAAGATAATGGCGGCGAGGAAGGCGTAGAGGATGCCGAAGAACTGGCCGCCAAACGTGTGGTTGCCCGAGCAGGCGAGCATGACGCCAAACGTCAGCGGGATGAGGGAGAAGTATGTCGCCTTGGGGTAGCGGATGTCAAAGATGAAGCGGTAGGCGAGCACAGTAAAAAGGGGCGAGAGTCCCTTGATGGTGTGTACGAGGGACACGGGGATCTTGGACGTGGCGTTGGAGCTCAGGAGGTGGCCGCCAATCTGGAAGGCGGCGAGCGGCAGGGTGGTCCGGATCACGTCTCGCGAGGGGTAGCGGATCGTGTATTTGAGGGCCGGGATGGCGGTCCTGAGCCGAGGGAAGGTCGAGGCCAGCCATGAGAACAGCAGGCAGTATGACGAGACGAATCCGAACTGGACGAGGGTCAGGGTCGCGGGCTTGTCGAAGGCCGTGAGGATGGCCTTGGAAGAGGTGTTGGTCAGGGCGGACGACCAATACCACATTATGCAGAGCACCTGCAAGCAGGGGTCAGGATCAGCGGAGGGCGATCTCGGGGACGGGAACGATTCGATGGATCGGGACGACGTACAATGAGCTTCCACGAGACGGGGGCACGCAGGGCCTCGGCAATCTCGTGGGCATTCTGGCTCATGCTCGTGGAGCGCATGCGGTGGACGGCATTGGCGACGCTGCTCTGCCTGCGGTGGTGGCCCGGGCCAGCCGAGAGGGCATCGGCGCCGCGGGGAGCCCAGCGCACCCTACTGTCCCTCCGGGCGGCGTGCCAGCGGTCCGAGTGCGAGACGCTGCCATTGCCCTTTGTGTGGCCGTTCTGCTGGGGCCAGCGCTGGCTTGTGGGCTGGCCGTTTGGGAAGACGTGCCCCGCGTCGAAGTCGGGGAACTTTTCGACCTCGCTGTGGGCGGTGGAGGAGCGGGACTGAGACGCAGCCCGCGCGTGGGAGCCGGTCGAGATGGAGGCAGAGTGAGAGTGCGGCATCGCGCTCTGCAGCGCTGCGGCACGCTCGTGGTGGTCGTGGCCGAGGTCGTAGTCGAGCTCGTGGTCTTGGCTGTCCTTCTTGGCCTGTCGCACTTGGGTGTGTTTTGCTTGGACGGGGATGGGGGCGATGGGGCGATGGGGCGATGGGGCCGCTCAGCGGGATTCGAGGCCACGCCACGCGCGAAAGGCGGCGACGATGCAAGCAGGCAGGGTAAGCGAGTGAAGGCGGTAAACGAAAACCAGCGCCTAGCCGGGAGGTGGGTGGGCAGATGAACTGATGAAGCGAGCGAGAGGGCGAGAGGAAGAGGGCGAGGAGAGAGAGTGCTATGTGGACATGGCCGCCAGGTGCTCCCGTATTGGTTTCGGTTCCAGCGTCCAACACGAGGAGAAACAAGTCGCGGCAATTGGGGGTTGCGCAGGCGTGTGTGTGTGTCTTGTCTGTCTCGAATGTCGCCTTGGACTGACTGGGACTGACTTGGTCTGGAGGGGCGCAAGTCGGACTGAGACTGAGTGGAATCTGGAATCTTGGAATCTGGACTGTCTTGGCTCCCGTCTCCAATCCGCTGCTGCAGGCCGAGCACGCGGCAGCCCCACCCGTAGCACCACTGCAGGCGGCTGCTGGCCCGCGCTGGGATGGACCACCATAGCGCACCCAAGCCACCAAAGCGCACCACCACAGCACAACACCCACAGCACGCCATCCGCACGGGCAGGGGAAAAAGTTAGGTAGCCACATGCCAAGCCCCACGCCAGCCACACCCAGAGCGATCCACCCGAACTCTCTTGGCTTGGCCTCTACCAAAACTTTTGGACGTCGCGCGCAACGGGCAACCGCGATAACGATCAGCCAGTGGCCAGTGACGGCGTGAGCGCGTGCAGCTCCACCACATCGAAGCACTCTACCCCCCGACCCTCGACTCCCATCGCCATCTCGCGCAGCAACCCTCTGACTGTCTTGTTGGATGCGCTGCCTCCTTTCCTGACCCAGCATCCGAACCGACCCTGAGCCGCGGGCTCGCCGCAGTCGCCATGGCCGCGCCAAAGATGACCAAGAACCAGATGCGCCGGGCCAAGAAGAAGGAGCAGAAGAAGGCCCAGGCAGATGTCGGCGAGGTGTGTGGCCCTTTGTCACTGTCGCCGTCCCCTGTGTCTCGCCCACCCAAGCTAACCGTACAGGCCAACGGATCCAAGCAGCCCGACGCCGATGACGAGCCCATCAAGGACGAGGAGACACCCGCCGTTGAGGCCGAGACCAAGCCCTCCGATCTCGAAGTCAAGAAAAACCCCGACGCCGCCGACAAGATCGATGCCGACGGCCCCGTTGACGACCCCCTGCTCGCCGACGACGACCCGGCATTCGCCGCCTACAAGAGCGTCTTCGAGAAGTTTGGCGTGAGCCTGGACGAAGACGATACCTCCAAGGAGGCCAACGGGGGCAACAAGGGCGAGGTCTTCTTCGACCAGGACGACGAGATCCCCAGCGAAGACGAGGACGCCCAACCAAAGATGTCTAAGAAGAAGCGTAAGAAGCTGAACAAGCTCTCCATTGCCGAGCTCAAGGCCCTCGTGCGGAACCCCGAGGTGGTTGAGTGGCACGATGTCTCTTCGTCAGACCCCCGCCTCCTGGTCCAGATCAAGGCCCAGCGCAATATTGTCCCTGTGCCCACCCACTGGTCCCTGAAGCGCGAGTACCTGTCAAGCAAACGCGGTATCGAGAAGCCGCCCTTCAAGCTGCCCAAGTTCATCGCCGAGACGGGCATCACCGAGATGCGCGACGCGGTACTCGAGAAGCAGGCGGAGCAGACCCTCAAGCAGAAGCAGCGCGAGCGCGTCCAGCCCAAGATGGGCAAGCTGGACATCGACTACCAGAAGCTCTACGACGCCTTCTTTCGTCACCAGACAAAACCGGACCTGACCCGCTTCGGCGACGTCTACTACGAGGGCAAGGAGTGGGAGGCCGACTATAAAGTGTTCAAGCCCGGCGACATCAGCGAGGCTCTGCGCGAGGCTCTGGGCATGCAGCCCGGCTTTCCCCCTCCGTGGCTCCTCCAACAGCAGCGCGTCGGCCCGCCCCCCTCGTACCCAACTCTCAAGATCCCCGGCCTCAACGCCCCTGTCCCCTCAGGGGCCGCCTGGGGCTTCCAGCCCGGCCAATGGGGCAAGCCCCCACTGGACGAATACAACCGCCCCCTCTACGGCGGCGACATCTTCGGCATCATGGCCGCCCCCGGCCAACCCGGTGCCGCCGCCCCCTACCAACAACAGCAACAACAGCCACCCCAACAACCCCTCGCCGCCGCGGTCCCCTCGCACAGCGAACCCATCGAGCGCGCCCTCTGGGGCGAGCTCCAGCCGCCTGCCGAAGAATCCGAAGCCGAAGAGTCGGAAGAGGAGGAGTCTGAGGAAGAAGGCTCCGACGCGGGCGACATCCCCCCAGGCGGCGCCGAGACCTACGCCGGCCTCGAGACGCCCGGCGGGTACGCCAGCACGGTGCACCCGGACGCGCACGCGCCGTCGGGCGTCGAGACGAGCATGGCGGGCGAGTTCGACCTCCGCAAGACGCGCCGTGGCGGCTTCGAGACGGAGGAGTCCTCCTACGGCGGGGGCGGGCGCGCCGCCTACACCGTCATCCCCGAACGCCAGGGCCGCGCGGAGGGCTTCTTCGGCAGCGACAAGACCTACGACCTGTCGAAACCCGGCTCTCACGGGCCCGCCCCGGGGCTTACCGTCCTCGGCGCGCAAATCGGCGACGACGACGCGTCCCGCAAGCGCAAGCAGCCCGGCGACAATGTCGACGTCGCGCTCGACCCGGACGCGCTGGCTGCATCGGGCGGCAGCCTCGACCGCGAGGAGCTCCGCCGGCGGTTCGAGGCCGGCCGCCGCGAGGAAGGGGTCGGCGCCCAGTGGAACAAGACGGCGTACGAGGACGACCTGACGGACATGATTGCGCAGGAGAGTAGGAAGAGGCAGCGGAGGGAGGAGGAGAGGAGGGGGGAGCGGGAGAGGGGGAGGCGGTAGTCAGTCAGTCTATTCTTGTGTGGGAGAGGAGAGAGGGGGTGAGAGAAGTGGGGATTTGGTTTTTGGCATCAATCGAATTTGGGCGTTTTATTGGGAGGGGGTGCGATTACGGGAAGCGGCGAGGGGTGTATTAGTATGTCGGCCAGTCAGTCAGTCGCGCTGCAGGCTGCGAGTGGCGAAGTGGAAGATGGATAAATACCAAAAGCTTAATGCCCAGATGGAGTCCATCAGACAGTATCGTGTCGTTGAGGTTGGCCATCCGCCGAACCTTGAAGTGGGTTGTCATGGCCATGCCTGAATACCAACACTAACGGATGATCTGTGAGCCACACGCTCTGAGTTCGCGGCCAATGC
This sequence comes from Staphylotrichum tortipilum, assembly GCA_033296695.1. NCBI lineage: Eukaryota > Fungi > Ascomycota > Sordariomycetes > Sordariales > Chaetomiaceae > Staphylotrichum > Staphylotrichum tortipilum. The sequence continues at coordinate 48,905 of MU855453.1, read as the reverse complement.
CCTATTCCTCGGGGGAGGACTTAACAGACACAGAGAAGATAGGGTTGAGACCACAAGCCTCAGGCTGTCGGCTCGTACCTTCCTTGTTCTGAATACATAGGTACGGACAGTCCAGGCTGAGGGTTATTGCTCTAAGATCACCAAGTCAATGTGCTGCCACAATGACTACACCTACAGATTTATCAACTCCTCTCTCATTTCCCCTAATATCTCAGCTCTACCTGTCCATCTCTGCAATTAACCCCACCACGCCGACCTTCACTCCCTCTTCCCAGCGCTTCTCCTCCCCTTCTCCGTCAACGCAGCATGCCCTTTCTCCCCATCCTACACACACGCCTTGCACTTCCAGACCCTCCGCCTAGCCACCGCCTCGTCCGGGTTCTCCACGCACGAGCTGTGGTACAGCCGGTTCTTGCACTCCTGTTGTCCCGGTCAGCACGGCTATTCCGTCTATCCTCAGAAAGGAGAGAAGAAAGGAGAGAATAAACAAAAGAGAAGAGAGAGAAGACACGGCATACCTTGTTCACGCACACCAGCATAGCCGGCACCGGCACAGCCCCACCACACTGGGCACAGCACCCGCCCGAGGCTTTACTCCTCGCGGCCCCGACAACACCCGCCATGGGTTCTCCCTCCTCCCGATCGCCCTCCACCGGCCCCGCCCCCTGACTCCTCGCGTCATTCAAGAGCTGCGTAGCCTCAAAAATGACGGCATCGGGCAACACCCTCCTCGCCAGCAGCGTCGCCACATGCTTGCTGAACTCTGCCGCGCGGCCGGGGCGCTCGACGATCCACGCCGCGCTCTCCCGGACAAACCGCAAAAAGTGGCGGGGCAGGTACTGCTCCGACGAGATGTGCTGACGCAGGACAAACGTGTCCCACTCCTGGAAGTACTCCTTCTCGTCGGCGTTGAGGTCGATGAAGTCCTGCAGGTTGTCGCGGTGCTTGAGCAGCAGCCAGGCGTCGTCGATGGGGTGCTGCGGGACGGGGGTGCCGGGCTGTAACTGGACTTTGCTGAGGGTATCAAAAAGGGGCTGTTTGGTCTTGGGAACGAGGACCTTTTTACGGGTACGCTTGGCGGTGAGTTTCTGACGGGGAGTTAGTGACAAGGTCGGTGGTAATGGTGGTAGTAGGGATGGCAAGGCTTTGCTTACAACATGACTGGCGGCTTTGGGCGCGGTCTCCCCAATAAAGACCTCACGGCCATTATCGGGGCCAAGGCGGGACGTCACCCACGAGTCGTCCCCGTTCACGTACTTATCCAGGTCCAGGGGCTTGACCGGGAGACCCAGCTGGTATACCCTCGGCCTCAGGGGGGAGCTGTGGCCGGTAGCGCTCGGCTTTACGGTCACGTAGTGACCTCCGGCCTTGGGCCGGTATTCAAAGTGGAAGTCATACTGCGGGTGGCTCAGGTAGTGGGCGCGCAGCTGGCTGAGGCGGTCATTCTCAGCACCGCACAACAGACACGCGAACTTGTCCGTGTGGACTTGTTCAGGCGGCAGCAGATATGTGATTGTGTGTTCGTCAGCCTGGCCATGCTCGTCGCCAAGCTTCCGGCGCTTCCGGGTCTCCCTCCCAACCGCGTTGTTCCACATCTGCTTGACATTGTAGTTGATGTCCTGCCGAGCCCGCCGAGCACGGCCAGGCGTAAGCTCGCCCTCGGCCAAGTCCTCAGCGTGGTCGACGACGGAACCATTCGTGTGGCCGATCAGGGTAGTATCCCCATCACCATTCACATGTGAGTCACGGAAATCCCTGAGGATGCCGTTCGTGTCGCTGATGATGGCAGTGGGCTGAGTGTTGTTGTTGGCAGGCGGCGCATGTGGGTCAATCACCGAGATGGAAGCCAAGATGTCCTTGGTATGCTCCCTCACGCGCCCCTGGCTGGAGATGGGCATCAGCCAGCGGACATCCATGTCCAGGAGGAAGTTAGTGGCGACATCGGAGAGGGGCTGCTTCTTGACGCGGAGGCGGACCGACTTGCGATTGCGGTTGCTGAAGATGTCGGCGATGTTGGCGGTGAGTACCCACTGACGGGACGGGAGGCCGCGGTTGTTGTAAAAGGTATCCTCGTCGCTAACGTGGACCAGGTCGGCAGGCGGCCAGTTGGCATCACCGGCAGACTCGAGCTCAAGGAGGACCGAGTACGAGTTGGCCAGGCCAAAGATGGCATCGTCGTCGCGCTCGAGAAAGATCTTGTCCTCGGGGATGTGGAAGGGCCTAATGGACGAGAAGCGAGCCATGGGAGACGAGCCTGCGGGGTTCTTGAAGACGCGGATGTCGCACACCTGGCTGTCGACGTGCAAGACGACAGCCTCACCGCCCTTGTAACCGCAGATGGTGAGCTTGCAGCGGGCGCGGACGTACACGACATCGCGGATGTTGGGGGCGATGACGCCATTCAGGATGCCGTTCTTGACGCGCGGGGCGTCCTTGTGGGTGATCTTGAGCACCTCGATACGAAGGGCGCGCTGGGTGGCGCCGTAGTCGTCAAAGAGGGGGAAGCCGTCGTAGTCATTATCGATACGGCGTCGTTTGGCGGCGCGCTGTGCATGACCAGGGACCTGGTTGGGGCCGTCATGGGCAGCAGCACCATCAGTGAGCCTGTCGCCCGAGTCGCGCTGTTGCTGGTGCTGCTGTGAAGAGACGTTGTTCCCCATCTTAGCGTTCCAGTGGTTGGTCGCCTTGAGCCAGTTCCGATGCAGGAAGGGCAGGTTGCGGTTGCGATGGCTGAGGGTCGTCATCGCTGAGAGAGATCATCAGCGCGATGCTGCAATGAGACAACGAATGGGCGGTCTTTGCTTGAAAATAGCGCCACGTGAGAGGCGTGCAGGGGTTGAAGTTGTAAGAGAAAGAGAAAGCAAAAGGGCAGCGTTGCCTGGGGGAAGCAGGCGGAGCTGAGGTCGTCGACGAGGGAGGACGGCGAGGTCGATGGATGCGGTGGTGAGATGAAGAGGGATGGGGGGGTTGAGAGGAGATGGCGAAGGTAATAATGAAATAAAAGTTTGCGGGTTGCCAGGCCGCCGCGGCAAGACGATGAAATAGACGGGCACCGGTTGGGAGTGAGGATCTCGCGTCGAGGGCCTGGATGGAAGGTGCGTTGTGTGTGGCTGGTGGCTGAAGCAGTCGTCTGCAACAGCACCTGAGCTCCTTCAGGGGGCAGCGTCGTCGCGTGCTCTCTCACCAAAGACGGGACGGTCTTGGGCCGTGAGATGGCGATGGGAGCTGGCCTGGCTTGATTGATTGACCAAAGCCAGCGACGAGTCGACCGCGACGGAGAGCCACCCGCTTGGGTTGCACTGCACACGAGAGAACAGCTAGGAGCAGCCAGAAGGGAGGATGGGAGAAGGGGAGGGCCTGTCGAGCGGAATCAGTCCAGCATCGACCGCCAATGCATCGGGTGCCGGTTCATCGAATCTCAAAATCGAAATAGGGGGGGTAGCAGCGGGAGCAACAGAACAGAATGGGAGAGACGCGTACCGTAGCCGAAGGACGCAGGAGGTCTCTGCTACCGCGACATCGCTGCGGTTGATTCGTGGTTCGTGATTCGTGCCGTCTGGCGACGACCCTGCCCGTGGGGCGCTGTCGCCTTTGGCCTCGGGCCCTGAACGGTTAGCGGGGATCGCGGTAGCAGGGTACTGCTGCAGACGCATAAAATATGTGTGGCGTGGAGTAACCCGCTAACACCCCTGTCTGTTGGCCAACCCGCTCCGCCACAGGTGTTGGTGATGCCGCGCTGGCCAACGGTTTTTGGCAAAGACTTGAGAGAAACGCTGGGATCAGGTGGGACTGGGCAATAAAAAACATGAATTGGGTCAAGTGCGGCCAAGAAGGCGCTGGAGTGGGGGACTCGGTGTAGAGCGATGAGCATGAGAGACCTGGCCGTGGACTCTAGACTGGGTGGCTTCTGCTGGGGACAATTCAATTAAACTATGGAATATGTGGTCCCAGAACCAGTGCCTCTCACCTAGAGGCGGCGAACAGGATGCCCGCTTAGCAAAACTGAGGCCGGGATGCTGAGTCCCTCGTCTGCTGTTGCATGGATTTACAGGCAGACAGGTTGTTTCGCTTTGGTTGGAGATGGCGGCGGGGCACACTGTCACCTTGCCTTGTGAAGGTGACCGCCTCTGGAGATCAGCTCCAAAAACAAGCAGAAAATGCAAATATGCGGCGCGGTGATGGAAAGCTTCATCAGAGTTAACCATGCATCGGAAGTATAGACGTTCCTTTTCCTGGGGAGAAACGGGAGCCATCGGCAATGACAGCAGAGCAGTCGCAGTTGGTAAATTCCATTGGCAACCAGAGTCCGGGGTTGTTGCAGTGGCCTCCGGCATCATTGATGCTTGTAGCGATGAAAGGCATCGAGTTTAGCCATGCATCCTAGATGTGTTGTCGTCTTTGCCCTGGAAAGAAAGCCATTGGCGGACACTGGGGCAGTTGACTCAGAGGAGTTGTAGTGTCCTGGGTAAATTCCATTGCCAACAAATTCAGGCTGGCCTCTGATGGCAGCCTTGCTTCATAGCTCAACACCTCGTCTACTACATTTCCAACGAGAGAAAAGGAACCCGAGTGGGTCATCAAATACCCAACGTCATATACGCCCCCAGGGGACGCAACAATAGAAAATCAATGGAGACGGGTAATCAAACGAGCTGTCATGGTCCTCGCGATCTCACAACACGATGATGCCATACCTACATACTGAGGTACCACCTATTCAGATAGTCTGTTCTTGAGACGAGCTCAGTACCCTACCACTCGCCATAGCCGCACGCTGCACCACAACTCCGCTCAGTCGTACAGCCCCCCTTCAGTTCAGTGGAAGTCACGGACTAAAATGGAACTTGAGCATTGAGAGCCGTTTTCGGAGATCTGGCTCTTTCTGCAACAGTTGGTGTAAAACCAACGGACGATGTAATCCAGATACCAAGCCAAAACTTGTTCAGTAACGTGTTGGCTCTTGATTCATGTACTGCCTTGGCCCATCGCCTAATATGTGGCCAGGCAACTCGAGGCCCGATGTTGTAAATACCGTGGCGGTCTCCCAGACGGCAGGCCACGTCCCAAACCGCGGGCACAGCAAACCCCGGATGCGCAGTTCCAAGGACGAGAGGGAAGTCAAGAGTTAACCTAGATGCCCAAGAGCCTTCCTCGGTTACATTCCAAGATCCCCATAAAGATGTAAACAAGGTCCCGTCCCTCGCCACAAATGTCCGCCTGCAAACCCTCCAAATCTGCAACCCGTCCTCGCCACAGATGCCCGCCCGCAAACCCTCCAAGTCTGCCAACCATCCTCGGCCTTCACCGGGCACCGAGGACACTCAGAGAAGCAACCCAGAAAAGCCAGACGCCATCGATGCAATGTAGTACCCAGCCGATCTCCCAAATCCCCATGTATATGCGGCAAAAGAGGGAGAATATATCGAGCAAGAAACATCCCCCACCGCAATGATCCCAACCCTCCATCCCAAGTCCCCGGGCCCTCTACCAAGCGTACTCGGTATCAAAATCCTCGTCCTCCCCCACCCAATCATCGTCCGAGAGGTCATCATGCTCGCTGTCCAGGAAATCATCCATCGTGAGCGTCCTCTCGGCCGACTTCTGGTTATCAAGCTGGATCTCCACCTTCTCACACATGCCGTGGCGGAAGGGCGGCGGTGCCGCGGCCGGCGCTCCTGGGGTTGCTGGCGGGCTGGCACTGTCTGAGCCACTCCTCTCGCCCTCGGCATTTCCCTTGTCATCATTGTCTTCATCCTCGAGATCTGCGTCCTCATCCGTGTCCGGCTCGACATACGACGGCCGGCCGAGCCCGTGCCGCAGGTCCCGGCCGACACTACTGGCGCGGGAGGACGGGGTCGAGTATTGTTCCGCGAGCCGGGTGCTCCGCCGCGCAGACCCGCCGGTTGTTGATTTGCCATGCTTCTTCTGCTTCTTCTTGGCCTCTTCAGTGCACACCGGCTGCTGCTGCGCTAACTTCCGCAGCGAAAAGAGCGGCAATGGCACCGTCTTCTCGCGCAAAAACACCTGCTTTAGTTTGCGGTCCCACTTGTTACGCAACTGCGAGCGCTCCTGGATGGGGATGCTCAGCATGGCCTTCAGCTCCAGCCGGCGGAGCTTGAGCAGCTTCGGGGCGCTGTCGACGAGCGACTGGAAGAGCGTGTTGGCGGCTGCCGCCCCCCACTTCTTCATGTTCAGGAGCTGGAGGATCTCGAGGTTCTCGGGCCAGTCCGGGACCTGGTCTGGGGCGAGCAGCTGGTCGTAGCTCGGGTCCGAGTCGTGATAGAACTCGTGGTGGTTGAAGGTCTTGAAATCCATGCAGAAGAGCTCCAGGTTCGGGCATGCGGCGCCGAGGATGGTGACAAACGACAGGCTGAGCGACTGGTTGTGGTGCAGGCTCAGGCGCCTCAGCTGGTATCCGCTCGAGAGGAGGTAGCTCGCAAAGTCGTCACTGCTAATGTCCCAACAATTGACAAGCTCCAGGGCTTTCAGGGTCTTGGGCAAGAGCGGAAGCAACTGGTCATTGACGGCGGTCGAAGATTGGAAGGAAAGACGCTCGAGGTCGGGAAGCGCGTCGATGGCGCCTGCCAGGAGCTGGATGAAGGCGTGATCCAACGCAGCCATCTCGGTGTCATCGTCGGTTTCCTTTGCATGAAGCGATGGCACTTGGTAGTTGACGAACGAGACCTCCTTCAGGCCTCGGAACGCCAGGGTGAGGTGAAGGGTCTTGATGCCGGCAAGGTCAAGTTCTGGGCCCATCATACGCCGATTCCACTGCCACCCGAGAAGTTGTGAGGGATTGGCCTTGGGCGCCTCGCCCTCCGTCGGTGCATCTTGCGTTCCGTTGAGGGCCTGAAAAAGAGCCGTCGGGTATTGCCAGCGCAGGCTGCCATCGAGGGTCCGGTACGGAGGCTCGTCTTTCTGGTGAAAGAATTGGATGGACTTGATCCGGGGGAGGTTGGCAATCAGAGCTTGTAGGTCGAGTGGGCGGCCTTTGTGTGTCTTGGAGACAATGTGCTCGACGTCGATGGAGAGCTCCTCCACCTTGGGCCGGTAATTGAAGAGCGTGGTGGCTGGGTCCTCGGACAACAGCGCCACCAGGCCGTGTGCCATTGGCCGAGTGAACAACGGGGGGTTCTCGTACAGAGCAGTCAAGGCTGGCTCAGCGAATGCACGGCAAACACCGCTCGCTGCGGTCAGCCATTTGGCTTGCTGAGGCTCGGTGAGGGGCACGCTGGCATATCGGAAAATCTGGACGAGGATGAGGTAGGGAAGGCTGGCCCAGTCTGGGATGAAGGCATCGCTGACGGTGTCGTTGGTTTCCTCAGACGCTGAGAGTTCTTTGCCTGCGACCCGTGTCGCTTTCTCCTTTCCCTTACTCGACCCATTGGGCTGGCTTGCCTTCTTCTTGGGAGAGGGAGTCTTGAGTGGTCTGCAGACCAGTTGTTGCTGTTGCTGTTGCTGGGAGGATTTTGGTTGACGGCGGGTGCCGGCGTTCAGCTCCACCTCGGCAGCAGGGATGACGTCCGGGCTATCGAGCCCATCCCCGCTCTCGCTCTCACTCTCTTCTCCATAGAACCCCGGCAAGTGATGGCTCCGACGGGTCCGCTTCGCCTGCTGCTGGGCTGAGCTCGCAACTGACGATCGGGAGCGCTTGTGTGACTGCGCTGAGGTGCCGAGGGCGGCAGCTGGTGGCACTGCATCGCTGCTGTTGGTGTTGGTGGCGGCGTGGGGTTGGGCGACTGCAGCCGAGCTCCTGGTGAGCCGGCCCCCGACTCTCGGAACTGTGCCACCTGCCGGCGTGCCCCGGGCACCGGATGCTTGGCGCGGGCGCAATTCGCGACTTGATGATGCTGCCGGCGAAGTGGGTACAGGACCCGTGGCATCACTGCCGCGGGTCCTCATCGTGGACCGGCTTGTCGCGCGATCCAAAGGAAGGTTTCCGGTGCCACGATGTCCACTGTGTGAATTCCGGCGGTAGTGCGAGCAAGAATGCGCAAATTCAGTGGTGCTTGTGTTTGTTGGAGATTTTGGATGGGCGATGGATAGAATTGGTTTGGTCGGTCGAATAAGAGCGAGACTGAGACTGAGAGTGAGTGGGAGCCTGTGGAAGTGCGCCGTCGCGCCCGAGCCACTCATGCGTTTAGTGTGACAGGGATTTCTCCCATTTTGCGCTTGACGCCCGGCCACAGCTGGCAGACCCCACAAAACTGGCCATGCACAGTATGACGTGTGCAGACTGGTGTCCTGCCCGCACAGTACCTAAAAGTTTACCTAGGACAAAGAGGATCATGATCATGGCCGTGTTCTTGCAAATGCCATGACTGGATGTTTGGATATTTCTTTCAGCACCAGAGGCCGACTCTATGAAGGGTCATCCACAAGTTAGACTCTCCCTCACAGCATGCCCAATCAGCTATTCCTTTGCAAGTTCCCGAACCCCCCAAACGCCAACCCAGCCAGCCGCTGTAAGGTACTGCCCCCCAAAATAACACGCCAGTCCTCCAGTCCAGAGCATAACACTTCCTTCCTTCGGCACCCCTTTCTCCTCTGTCTGCCTGGATCAGCCACTCTTGTCATCGCCCTCGTCCTTTTTCTTCACAACGCCCCTCAGTGTCTGGCCCTGGCCAGCAAAGTGTGGCTGCTTGGCGTTTTCTGCCTCCCTCTCCTTGTCCTCGGCCGTCTTGACCGGCTTGATCTCGTACCCCAGGAATAGCTTGTTTGCCGGCAGGCGCAGTGGCGCCGGCCCATTGTTCCGCCGTTTGGGTACCGCGCTCTCCGTGGTGTTGCTCGACTTGCCAGCCACGGGCGTCGCCGGCTTCGGAGTTGGGGCCTTGCTGCTCTTCTTAGAGCTTAGCCTCTGTCCTTCCCCGAGGAAGTTCCCGGCCAAGGATGCCGCTGAGCCTGGCGCGATAGCATCGTAGTTGATCGCTTGTGCCATGGTGCCTTGGCTGTAGAGCAACCCGCCCGCAGGCACCCCTCCGCTGACACCCTGCGCACTGCGTGGTGTGCTTGTACCACTGCCGCGCGGCTTTCGCTCGGGCTCGACGTAGCCGACTGGCGGCGCAAAATCGACGCTGACGTCCGTCTCGATCATGCTGACACCCATCTTGTCCGTCTCCGGCTTCACGTCGAGAACGGCCATGTCGTAAACCTCGTCATTATACTCGAATTTGAAGACATCGCCCTTCGTCAACGCGGCAAAGTTTCGGAACGCCTTCTCGAGGACCGCGCGGGGGTCCGAGATGTCGAGGAAGTGGACCGACTGGGGCTGCAGCTTGACCAGCTTGGCCAGCTCCAGCGACGTGGTCTTGACCTGGATCATATCCCCAACATCGAGCTGAAGTGTTTCCATCATCTACCGCCGACCGTCAGCACCCCCCCAACAGCGACACTCCCCCCAAACACACACATACCCACTGCGGAATATATGCCCTGCCCTCCTCAGCCACAAACTCCAGCACGCCGGCGTGTGTATGTTTGCTCGTCGCCCCGTTGATCAGCTCGAGCATGATGGGCCACTGCACGTGGAGCCTCGACACCTTGTCCAGAGCCGACGGCGGCAGGAGGATCTTGGAGCCGAAGTTGAGTTCTGGCCGCTCGGCGCCGGGGGCCATGACGAAGGGGTAGCATCGGTAGTACTCGTCGAACCGCTGCGCGCGGGGCGCTCGGAGGTTCCCGCGGTAGTCACCGCCGCCGGGGCCAAACGGGTTAAACTGCGGTTGTAGGATCAGCAAAGCGAGCCCGGAGATGGAGGGGCAGCAGACGAGGAGGGGCAGCTTGGAGGAGCTGCTTGGAGGGAGGCGGGGCTTGGGCTCACCATGGTTGCGTGCTGTCAGCTGCTGAGAGCTTCTGGAGGGTTGGTCGATGGGGTTGGTGGGTGTTTCTGTGATGGGAAAATGCAAGAGATAAGATTTGGGTTTACTGCGGCAAGATATTGGGTGGTAAACCGCGTCGTGTCATGAACTTGGCTTGGATGCCTGGTGGGTGGGTTGAACGGTCGCCCCGTCTCAGGCCGACCTGCAAGGCAACAAGCAAATGACATAACCCGACAGGCCAGGTACACAGTGCGGGGTGCTGAGTGGTGTTTTGATGGAGTTGTGGCGCGAGCTCCTTTGCTGAGTGACAAGCATTGAAAGTCGCCGCAATCCACTCCAACTCCAGCAACTGAACCTTGGCTGGTTTGCATTTCCATGTGAAAGCGTCATAGTTTCCCGATTCCCCATACTGGTACTTTTTGTGCTCTATTTTGTCAGGCTGGGGTTCGGACGGACAGTGCGATCGTGCTCAGGCCGGCTAGCACCAGCCACATCAGCCACAACCGCTTTAGGCTTGCTTCGCTGGACATCGCAGCTCAGGAACAAGACCTTCTTTCCTCCGCCACCTTGGCCAAATCCCTCCTCCGCCCACCATTGCAGGACTATGACATCCAGATTCTCGGCTGCACGCCCCAGACGCGCCGGTGAGGCTTTTGCGCGGACGCACCACGGCGAGGACCGCGGCGACGACCAAGGCCCCTCCAAGAAAGTCAAGTTCGACGTCCGCAACCCCTCGGCCCTCGCCCCCAGCGCGCAAGAAGAAGACGACGAGAACGACAATGTCCTCGGTGCCGACGTCATCGGTGCCTCCGGAAGGGCCACGAAGCGCGGGGCCGTGAACATCGACGGCTACGACTCAGACTCGGACAATGAGAACTTCAACGCGCGCGCCGAGGCCCGCGGCAAGAAGGGCAAGGAGGCTGAGGATGTCGACCTGGCCGAGGTGATGGACAACTACAACTCCAAGACGGGCCCGGGCGGCGACGAGGACGAAGACGAAGAGGTGGATATGTTTGGCGACTCCGACGGGGGCAAGGACAAGCCCGCCGGCGGCGCTAAGACAGGCATGAAAGACAAGCAGGTCCGTTTCCTCGCCGACAAACAAATCGAAGGGCAAGATACCACCAGCAAGAGCGGCGGCACGGTACGGCTAGACGACCAAGAAGGCAGCGACGACGACGACGACGATGACGAAGAGACCGTGGCGGCCGCCATCGCCGAGGAGGGTGTAGACGAAGAAGTCGGCCTCGGGGGCCTCAAAAAGCACGCCCCCAAGATTGACGCCTTCAACATGCGCGACGAGCAAGAAGAGGGCGCGTTCGACGAGTCGGGCAACTTCATCCGCAAGGCAGCCGACGCCGACGCCTTGCACGACCGCTGGCTCGTGGGCATCAGCAAAAAGGAGATGAAAAAGGCGGCGGCAGCCCACGAGAAGCGCGAGGCCGAGCAGCGCAAGCAGCAGCGCGAGAATGACAGTCTCCTAACGGGCGATCTGCTCAAGGAGCTCATCACCTGGCTCGAGCTGGGCGAGACCGCGCTGGACGCCCTGGCGCGGCTGCGGAAGAGCCAAACCAAAACCAAAACCAAAAAGGTTCCCAAGTGGAAGCAGAAAAAGACAAAACCTACCAACCACACCGAACCCGACGCCATGGACGTCGACGCAGACACCAACAAGGAAACCGAAGACCCCAAACAGCTCAAAATCCGCGCCGCAATCACCGCCATCGCCGACGCCGCCGACAAGCTGATGCAGCGCGACTACGCCAACATCTACGACACAGAGCGGGAGCGGCTCGTACGCGAGTACCGCAACGAGACGGGCGAGGCGTGGGTGGAGCCGCCGCCCGAGCCGGACGAGGACGGGGACGGCGCGGCACACGCAGGAGGGGCGGGAGCGGGCGAGGCGACCATGTGGGAGTTCCGCTGGACGGACGGGCGCGACGCGGCGGCCAAGCAAGGGCCCTTCGACGGGCCGACGATGAAGGCGTGGCAGGATGCGGGGTATTTCGGGGAGGGAGTGGAGTTTCGGCGCGCTGGAGAGGAAGAGGGGTGGACGAGAATTGCTGCGTTTGAGTAATCTGCTGTGGTGGCAAACAAACAAGTTTGTTGTTGTGATATTCCGAGATCAAGCATGGCCAGGGTTTTGGTCAGAAACACGGGTTGGCGCGGGTTCGCCAACCGACAAGTCTGGTTCTCATCTATGGAGGTCATTACTGTACATGATGATATCAAAGGCCACCGGTCCAAAATCACAAGCATTCTTCCCAGTCCCCTTGCCGCCGCCGCCGCCCCTTGAACGCCTGCAATCAAATTTTCGCTATCCCTCACTTGCTGCTCGACTGTCTAGCTCGTATCCATCTTCTCCCCGGCCGGGACGGCAGCGGGGACGGCAGCGGGGGCGGCAGCGGCGCCGTTAGCCCCCGGAACCCTGAAATCGACGGCACCGTCGTCGCCAATCAGCCGCTTCTCCGACTCGGCCACGAACCGGACGCTCCGGGACGGGTCGTAGAAGAGCTTGAAGCTGCGTTGGACGTCGTCAACGCTGACCTGTTTGGCGCGGCGCTTGGTACAGACGAGCTGCGACGTGGTGATGAGGTTGCTCGCGTAGCGGAGGCCGGCCTCCTGGCCGATCTTGGTCAGCAGCGCGAGCGCGTCGGGCGTGAGATCGACCTCCTCCTCCTGCGCGCGGAGCTCGAGGATCTGGCGGAGCTCGTCCGCCGTGTAGGCGTGCGTGTTGATGATGGCGACGCGGTCGAGGAAGTCGAGCGGCAGGCCGTGTGGGCTCTTGTAGTCGGTGCCGCGGATGCGCGAGTGGCCGCGGTTGCTGGCCATGATGACGATGGGGGACAGGTCCGACTCGAGCGCGCGGTTGATGTACGAGAAGCACTCGATGTCGAGCATGTGGACCTCGTCGATGAACAGGACGCCGGGGACGATCTCGGCCTTGCCCTCCTCCTTCCACTCGCCGACCTTGGTGTTGATCTGGTCGCGGATCTCGCTGCGGATCTCGCCCGTGTCGCCCGAGAAGAGGGCGAGGAAGCCCTGGGTCCGCGAGTTTATTACGTCGATCTCGTGCAGCGACACGGTGTGCACGACTTCCTTCCGCTTTTGTAGCTCGCCATCGGGGCACTGCAGGAACTTGGTGTCGACGCCCATGGCGTCGTAGTCGCGCGACCGAGCGTAGGACCTGCCCAGCTTGGTGATCTTGCCCGACGACTTGTCAATCGAGATGATGTCGCCGGCCATGACGCGCTCCTTGGTCATGGCATCGATCATCTTGCTCCCCATGTCGTAGATGGCCTCCATGTCGGTCGTCTTGATGGTGAGCTTGCCCTGCTTGGCGCCGCCCGTCACGCTCCGGTCGATCTGAATCTCCACCACCTCGCCCTCCATTATCTCGCTCTCCTCCTTGATTCGTACGCCGATCGACTTGCGGAACGCCTGCGTCAGGGCCTCGGTCTTGGACATCTCGAGGGAGAAGATCTCGGAGGCGGCGAGGGTGGTGAACGGGACGTCGGAGCCCAGGGATTGAGCCATGCCCATGGCAATTGCTGTCTTGCCGGTACTGCGCGAGAGGGACGGGGGTCAGCGAGGATGCGATGCAGCAGCTAGCTGGCCAGGCAGTTGGCCGGGCGACGTACCTGGGGGGACCAGCGATGAGTACGGCGCGACCCGCGATCTTGCCCTGCTTGATCATCTCGAGCACCACCGCAGCGGCCTTGCGGGCCTTCTCCTGTCCGACCAGCCCCTGCGATGCCGCCCTGGGCTCGAGTGTGTCGGCATCGACGCCCAGCCCGCGGATGTGCGAGTGCGCCGCGATGAGGTTGAGCCCGCGGAGCTCTTTGCTCTCCGAGACTGTGACGACGGGCTGCGACGCAGCGCGTTAGCATATCAACAGCATATCAGCATTCCCGACTGGCTGGACCCATGCGTGTTTTCCAGTGAAATTTGACTTACGGCAGCCATTTTTACGCGTGGTATCACGGGTCGGTCACGTCTCTCAGGTTGGCGATGCGATGCACTGGAAGAGATGAGATTCTCTCTGCGGCAGGGCTGCTGCTCTTGGGATTGGGAGCTTGGGTGTGGCTGGCCAGGAAGGTCTCTGGCGGATCCCTGCAAGCTGTGCCCACCGCCGACCCTGTCGTATCACAGTGGCAAGTCATGCTCGCACTGTACACCTCTTCAACAACTCATTCTGTGACGAACCACGGGTGCGGAGCACTCTGAAAGGGTTCCGGAGGTATTGTCAACGTCTGCAAAGGTTCGGTGAAGCCAAAGGGTTCACAACAAGTGCGTGTGGTGCAGGTGTCTTAATCGCCAAAGATGTGCAATCGTGGTAGCAGTGATCGATGTGTTTGCTTTACCGAGGAAGCTCCCAACGAGTGACTGACTAGCTAGTCATGTACTTGCCGATTCCTCTGTCCTGGAAGTACCTTCGTCCCTTGATCGCCTTGATCGGCCCTCAATCGCCCCAATCATTCCTTGTGGTTGGTGCTCGAGCTGATCGCAACGCGATCACATCGATCACCAACAGCCTCCCTTCTGGTTAGCCCATTGGTCCCACAGTAACGATTGGCTGGCGGTACGTCCTGCATCCCGCGCCTACAGCCGCTTGGCCGCTTGAACTGGTCTGCTTGTGACACGGGACTCAAGAAACAGCTTTGATTGCTATGTCATTTTCTGTTAGGTAATAGAAACTATTTTGGCTTAGTTTGATGTCTAAAAGAGTAAAGCCAAATGCAAACTCTTCTGCCAAGGCTAGGTAGTTTTCCCTTGCTCCACTGATATGCAGGATTGTACGGAGGTCCCTACCAAAGGTTTCCCCTCACCGCCCTGTCTGCCAAGAGTACGCTACCCCTGTGTAGTGAAAGCCACAGTGGCTTACAGGCACTAATTCTTGATTCTGCTTGGCAGAAAAAAGTGGGCGGTAAGGGGCGACCTTTGGTATGGACCTCCGTATCCGTACTAGAATATGTGACAAGGGTGCATGCCAAACCTCAAATCGGCCTCGCCTGAGCAATGCAGGGTCCCGCTTTTGGCCTGTTAGTTGGCTGATGGGTCGCTGCCCATTGGCCCAGCTATGCGCCGTCGCCCCCAACCCCTGCTGTCACCCTATCAATTGCGCCCCCGTTGCATACGTCACGACTTGGCAAGGAAAAACCCAGCTGACCCCAGCTCCAGCAAAACCTGCGTCTAGGGACCCTCCATTCAAAACCCCTTCCACATCCCATCCCGCTGTTTCACTTTTTTCTGTTGGCTCTGCCACCTTCGTGCTCAGCCGCTCGCTTGCCGGCTCACCATTCAACCTGCGTGTCCAGTCCGGGTCCCGGAGTCCCTCGACGGCACAGACCACACCCAAACACCCAAGCCCAATCGTGCCATGTCCCTGTGCGTGAGTGGGGGCCACCACCGATAACTATTTCCGTCACCTGAATATTCCTTCGGCCCATCATCCTCTGTTTGCTTGCATCCAAGACACTCTTTGTCCGCGCGGTCTTTGTTACTTGGCGCTTGGGGCGCGCAACCTTGGAGCTGCTCAGCTTATACGTACAGCCTTACGTCCATCCATCGTCGCGGATCATCAACCTCCGCTTTCCTGATTCCGTCTTAATCGGGCCTCTGCAGCTCTGGTCGCGCCATCCCATGACAGCTATCTCATCCCGAGCTCTGTGCTAGTTTGACGGCTTGTTCCGCCTTCCGCCCGGGACTCGAGCCCGCCATGTCGCACAGATCACCGGACGTCTACTCGCGGCGTCCCACCGACGATGACCACCGCGGCCCAGAACCTTGGGATCGCCGCCGCGAGACCTTCCCGAGGGCGTCTAGAGGGTTTGATCATAACAAGGATTCCAGACACCGTCGGGATACCGACATGTCTATGAGAGAACGCCGCAACCAGACTTGGGCTCAGCATGACACCACAGCCCCTGCGAACTCAACGAAACCCAGCGGGAATGCCAATTCCACACGGCCCGAGAACGGGAGCAAAGCCAAGACTGGTGAGTTTTGCTTTATCGACCAAAGCTTTCCCTCCTCCACCTGCACACCGCAGCGTCCAAGCGAGGACACCCCGCTGATCAGCACGCTTAGCGCCAGCATCTCGATCCCCGGCAAACAGCCCCGCCATCAACCGCGATGCTGCCTACGAGCAACTCGTCGGGCTGTTTGGGAAGCACGCCGAGGCGGTCGCTAATGTGACCAGGCTCCGAGCCGAGCGAGACCCTCTCGACAAGGTCTTGAAGCAGCGGCAAGCCGAGTATGAAAAGTCGAGGTTGAAATATGCAGACTTCCCTTCGGTCCCCGAAGTGCAGAACATGCACCGCCTCAAGTATGCTGACCGCGTACGGACTCTCGATACTCAAATACAAAAGGCCCAAGATGAAGTAGTCCTGGTGACTGAATCACTCGTTCGGGCGGTTCTCAACTCGGCCGCGCCACAGGGATGCGAACCCAAGCCGGCCGACCCCGCCGCCTCCGCCCAACACCAGGAAACGATCAAGAATCAGCAAGCAGAAATCAACGGGTTGAAAACCAAGATCCGCAAGATCGAGACGGACCACTCCCAAGAGCTCAGCGAACTACAGGCCGAGTTCAACCGACAACACACCAAGATGAGGCACGACATGGAAGAGACACTTAAAGGCATGCAAAAGGAAATCAAGGAGGCCAGCGGGCTGAAGAATCTGAGAGAGGAGGTGATGGGCGAGGTGAAGCAGCAGCTTTGTGCGATGCACGAAGAGATCAAGACGAGGCAGCAAGAGCAAGACGGCACTTGTCGAAACGACCTGCAGTCTCAACTTTCAAGACACGAGGTCAGCGTGACGAAAGCGGTCCAGCAGCGGCTGTCTGCGCAGCGGAATAGCCCCGACAATGTCTCCACGGCTGAGGTGTCTAGCCTCGTCCAAGAAGAAAACTCGGCTCTGCAGTCCGATATCTCCGGACTCCTGAGTCGGGTGGACAATCTGGCCGGCCAACTAGCTCAGCACACACAAGACACGGCAGCCCTGCGCGACGGTGTCACAGCCTGCACTCAGCGGCTGGAGCAGGATGCTCAGAAACTCGAAGAGCACGAGTCCAAACTCTCGGGCCTCGATACTGAGGCCCTCGATCGGTTTTCCGAGACTATGTCGATTGATTTCCCCGACCTGCAGCGGCGAGTCGCGGCGATGCAACTCAAGGTGGACAGCACGCCGCAGGAAATCGACAGCAAGCAGCAAGCCATGTTTGCTCAGGTCCAAAACTATATGGACACGGCAGGAGTCAACTTGGCGGAGCGAGTCGACGAGATACAGATGTCAGTCATGCAACACGGGAAGCGCCTCGGCGCGTTAGAGGAGGCTCCGGCTTCCGCAGAAAAACCCGTGTCGGCGGCACCTACTAGCCAGGCAGCGGGGCCCGCGTTCGACGTCATGAACCAGGACTTGGCTTTGATCAAGTCCGAGTTTAATTCCACCAAGGCGGTCGTCGACCGGCTGCAGCACGACTGCGTGGCGCTGACGAACAAAGTCGGGCATGTCGACCAGAGCGTCTCGTCGAGCAGTAAGGACATACTCGGCCAGCTGGCAGCAGTCCGGCACTCGATCATGGTGCTCGACTCGCAGTTCAACAACCTGTCGACGCGGTCGCTGGCGGAGTTCATCATCGGGCACATGGAGCACATCTACCCGAACGCTCAGCAGCTGACGGCCGACGTCAAGGGTTTGAAACTGCTGACGGACAGCCTCGCATCGCGCATCGACGGGGTGGAGGGGCGGGTGCAGGATTTCAAAGGCAAGGTGGACATATTCACGAAGACACGGCTCGAGGCGGCGGGCATGAATGGCGGCGACATGGACAACGGCGGCCAGCCGGGGCAGAAGCGCAAGAGGGTGGAGCCGGGACCAAATGGAGCGGCGGCGTACCCGCTGACCGCGACGGCTGATTAGAGGTACCGATCGTGGTGAGAGGCTAACAAGAGTGCGGGCGTCTTTTTTCCCTTTTTTTTTTTTATATACATGGAGGCTGCAGGTGCTGTGAGTTGCAGCAATGCAGCAACTCATTTGGCATTAGGATGGGGATGGGGATGGGGGATGGGGGATGGGGATCGGGCGATGGAAACGGAATAGGGACACAAACATCAGCTCATGAGCTGGCGGGGAGTCATGGTTTGGTGAAAAGCGGCGTGTTCGCCTTGGGTTTTGTACATTTAACTAGTCCAGTACACCTTTAATGGAGGGAAGGGGAGAAGGGAAGATTTTTGCTGAGGCGTTGCTTTGTTTGTTACGTAGCTAGCTTTAGAGCAAGATTACGAGGTGGCCGCGTTATGACGCGCAGAATTCTAGGTGCCAACCTACGTATGTGTGGGTGTGGTGTCGAGATAAGCTTCAATTCAGCTACATGCCAGTGCAGATTGCGGATAGCAGGGGGATGTCAGCAGCCGCTGGCACCAACAGGTGTTGGCAAGGCCTTCCCTGCCCGCCCTGCCCTCTCCCTCCTCTTCGCCCACGTGTTGCGCAATGCGGGGAGGGGGCGGTTGACAGAACAGCGGGTGGGGGTGCGCTGCATTGTCCGGATGGGTTTGCAACATTCCCATGTTGGATGATCCGAACGGGAGATGGGATGCCTTTAATATTTTTCCCCCCTTGAAAAAGACCAGAAGGAGACGCAGCAACAGATAACTAAGATGAGAGCGGTAGAGAGAGAGAGAGAGCATCGGGATCGTCATCCCGCCGAGCGTCAGATCGGCGCTTTTGCCAAGGCTCGGGTGCGTTTTTTGGGGCTGACATTTTGCATGAGAGCAGGAACCCCCCCCCACCCCCCACTGCGCTGCTGCGCGTCCTGTCAAGTCGAGAGAGTCTGATGTGAGGGCCTGAAACTTGTCGCTGGTCGTTCTTCAATGGGCGGTGGAAACGGCGGTGGAAGCTGGGAGGAATGCGGGTCAGGTGTGTGGGTGGTCTTGAGGCAGAGTTTGGGCTGGATGGTCGGGACGAGGGAAAAGGGTGCTTGTATGGAGTAAACTTGAATGGCTTGCCCGTGATGGATGGACCAAGGTTTCTTCTATCCGTTTGCAATCTGCATCCCAGGTGGGCAACCTGCAGCAGGACGAATAGAGAAGAATAAGAACAAGAATAACGATTGCGAACACAGCCTGAGCTAGTCGGGCCAGAACTCGACAGAGTGAAACCCCAAGCGCTAGCCGTAAGCTCGAGCGGGCAACCCCAGGCGAGACCTGAGGCTGGTGTTAGCTGTGTGTGCAACAGAGGGTGCGGAGGGTGAGAGCTGCTTGGTGTGTTGTCGCGAATGCAGGCCAAGCCAAGCCCACAGCGAGAAGAGCCAAGCATGCTGAAATCTGCAGAGAGAGACAAGAGACCAGGCCACCGCCAGCAGCGCTCAGCAGCAGCAGACCCACTTTGGCTGCAGCAGGCTGTGCTTGAGTTGAGTGAGTGGACCCAGCCACGGGCAGGCCACCCGCGGTGCTGCTGCGTGGGCGGGTGGGTGAATGGGTGAGTGGGTGCTGGCAGCAGCACCCACCACTGACCACCACCCTGTCGGACGCTCTCCACTGTTCGCGCCCCGGAATCCCACCCTCGGCATCACGCACACCAAACCACACACACACCTCCCACCACACCGGATCCCCGTCCCATCACCGCCGCCCTCCCGAGCCTGCGCCTCCGGACACCAAGCCACCTGCCGGCTCGCGGCCCCATCCCAGCTTGGCCCGCCATCCGAGCCCATTCTCCCCCTTCGCTTCGACGGACTGACCGACCTGCCGACGCCCGCCGATCGTGTAGTGCTTGCTGGAGGGTTTGCTGGTGGTGGCCACCGTTTTGCATTGGCGACACGAGCAAGGTCCACCACCACCACCACCGTCGAGGGCCCTCCCAACAAACGAACGCGCGGACAAGCACGCCCGCGGCACCACCTCCTAAATCCGAGAGATGCGCCCCGGTCCCGTCCGCGAACAAGACTGGGTTGCTGTCAGGAGGTCGGGGTAGAGAAGAAAAAGGAAGAAGAAGCGCGGCGCGGAAGAAGAGACTGGGCGGTTCCGCCATTTCGCGCGCGACGAGGCGGGTTGCCCACGGCCCTGCGCTTTGTGCTGCGACTCGAACGACGCCTGCGCCTGCGCGGGCAGCAAGGCACCCACCGTGAGAGAGGGTGTTTTTGGTCTGGGTACGTGATTGTGATTCAGCATTTGGGGCGGGTGCGTGGTTGGCGAGAGTTGGTGGTGGTCGCCTTGGTCGAGGTCCAATTGGGCTCGGTCAGGACTGCGGATAATGCGCGTGGTGTTGAGGTGTTGGACGGCGTTTGGAGGTCCCATCGAGTCTCGGTCGCCAGCTGCTAACTGGAGCAGACAGCCTTGACCAGCTTGCACCGAGCTTGCAGAGTACAGACCTACACATGCCCGGTGTCGTGAGAAGGCTCGTGACATCTGGATTCTGGACCTTCGACGACCTGACCTGGCAGACGTGCAGCGATCGATTCCACCTGCCACCACCAATCGCCGACAATACCAACAAACAAACCTAAACTCCACCACCACCATACCATACCTATCGAGGTACCCTCGCGCCTGCACCTACCACCGCACTCCCGCGAACTCGGGCACTCACGCAGCCACTCACTCGCATCTCCGCTGATTTCAGACCTGCCCTCAACACCGAGCCATCCTCATTCGCCCTTTCCCCCCCGCAGCCACCACCTGCAAAGCATAAATCGCCCTTTTCTTTGACGAGTCCGATGTCCCCGCGATGAAAGAAACGATGGATGGTGCGGCAAACAATGCATACAAAGTCGCCCAGGACATTCTTCCAGAACGCCCCCATCATCTTTCATTGTCCTTCGACCGACGATTCCCCGCGCCCCAGGCCTGGTGGTTCACTGGCGCAAGCGGCCCACTGCAGTACATGACGTACATTTCGGCTGCACAGCGCGGAGTCCTCACAACACGCGCCTCCTTTGAGATCTGCGAAGAGCTGCCGCCCCCAATGCCCGCCCAGGTGCTCGCCAAGGGCGAGGCCAAGAAGAAGCTGTCCTTGCTGGACTATCAGAAAAGGAAGAAGTCTGCTTCTCCGATAGAGAATGGGACCCCACTGAAGACGGAACCCAAGACAAACGGCACCACCGTTTACGCGAAACCCCTCCCGCAAAAGGACACCATCAAGAAGGAGGACGTAAAGGCTGCTGCCGACAAACCCAGCCGACCACCGCCGGCGGACTCGCGGCCAGAGAAGCCTCGGCCAGCGACAAACGGCGAGAGGTGCGTGGACTTGTCGGGGGCGAGCGGCAATAGAGGGGCATCGCCGAATGCTGACGCCATCTGCAGACCTAGGGCTTCTCAACCAAGTCCGCAACCCGAGACCGACAGGCGAAAGCGCGCCGCCGCCGAGATGGACCCGAACCCGTCCCCCCAGAAGCGCGTCAAGGCTGATCTCGGCGCCACAGCGAGCGACCGGTCACGGCCACCGCGCCCGCTGACACCACGAGGCCGCGACGACAAACCGCCGAGAGACGCCAAACCCGAATCCCTCTATCCCACCCTCAACGGGCTCCCGCCGTCCTATTCGGACAGGGACCGCGAAAACACATCATCCCCGAGATCCACGATCCAGGTCAACGGGTCGCGACCGCGCTCAGACAGCGGGACATCGACGCCCCGCAAAGCCGAGGCCACAACAAAGTCGGCGCTGCCGCAGTTACTATCACCTCTCCATCCCTCCCTGTTCGAGGGCGAAACGGAGAAGCGGGCGACCCCCAAGAAGAAGCCGCTTGGGGCGCCAATATCATCAAAATTCGAGAAGGAGAGGACGAAGAAGCCACCCAGGATACCGGCCCTCCTGTCTCCCACATTACCACCCGTCGTCGAGGAAATTCTCGCCCTCAAGGACAGGAAACCGACAGCTTCCAAGAGTGTTCCGAGCCAGCAGCCATCCTCCGACTCTTCAAACGGCGCCAGGAAGACAACGATAACGACCGCTTCAACGACGCGCGCAGGGCAGGACGACGAGAAGCCTGTTCGGCTACTCGTCACTCTCAAACTCAAGAAGCCGACCGCGAAGCGCGCCAAGGACCTCCTGAGTCTGCCTTCCAAATCCATCAAGGAGGCGCAAAGGAGAGACCGGTCGACCAGTGCCGACATCGTCCCTCCACCTGCCCAAAAGCGGCCGCGAGCTGCAGACGACACCCCGCAAGAGTCTGGGACCGCTGGCAAGCGCAACAAGACCGCGGACGCGATCACGGCCAAACCGGCGGGGCCAACCACCCCGCTCAAGCCGGCCGCCACGGCAATGTCGCGAGTGGCATCAACCCAGTCACAGGGCAACACCGGTACTCCGGCCGCAACCACCACGGGCCTCACTCCGGGCACGTCGGACAACCGGCCGCCCACCCGCTCGGAGCCGCTGGACCCCAAGACCCTGGCTCAGGTCGAGGCCTTCAAGGAGCTGCACGCCGAGCACGAGCGCCTCGGCGGTAGGCTCAAGCACGCGCGCGACGACCTCTACCGCGAGCGCGGCCCCAACT
Organism: Staphylotrichum tortipilum; assembly: GCA_033296695.1. Classification (NCBI taxonomy): domain Eukaryota; kingdom Fungi; phylum Ascomycota; class Sordariomycetes; order Sordariales; family Chaetomiaceae; genus Staphylotrichum; species Staphylotrichum tortipilum. Next base: position 26,589 of record MU855453.1, on the reverse strand, counting down.
TGGCGCCCGCCGACGAGCGCCGCGGCACCGCCCTCTACTTCGAGATGGTGCTCGCCTACATGGTGGCCTTCCACTGGCTCAACCAAGCGCGCATGCTGGAGCGCAAAGTCTTCGAAGTGGTCGCCTGGGAGTCGCTGTTGCCGCACCTGGCGCAGCTGCGCAACCACGTGCAGGGCAACCGGGCGCTGAAGCCGCTGGCCGTGCAGATGCACGCCTTGTGCCTGGAGCAGTTCACCAACGCGTTTGCCACGCTTGACCCGGGCGCCGCCGCTCCCCTCTTTCACCGCTGGGCCAAGCACAACCGGGCGCGCGCGGCCATGTGGGTGGATGCGAATGCCGTGGAACGGGCGGAGGACCCGCGGATGCGGACCATCGTGGGGCCGTGGACGACGGTGGACGACGCCGTGGGCGCCGCGCTGGGGATCATGAGGCGGTGGGCCGAGAAGGAAGGTGTCAAGTGGCAGCCCGAGATTTCCGTCAAGGGCGAGAAGGATCGAGACAGGGAACGAGAGCGGGACCGGGACCGAGAGAGGGAGAGGGAACGGGACCGCGACGTCAGGGAGAGGGAACGCGAGAGGGCTCGAGACCGCGATAGGGACCGCGACCGCGACCGCGACCGCGACCGGCCCCGGCCAGCACTCAACGGAGGCCGCTACTAGGGAAACCGTCACCGTCCCGTTGACCCCGAACCCACCATGACAAAAACGACGCCGCCGTGGCGCGTCCACCATCACCGCCTCATTACCACCACGATACGCACGACACCGCCATGGCGTATCTCCAACCCGTACTACCGCTTCAACCCGGCCATGCCACCCGCCTCATCTCTTCACAACAACTCGCGGCCCGAGGCCCCCTCAGTTCTCCACAACCATCACGGCCCGCCCGACACTGCCTCACCCGTATTACCCCCGTGGCGCCAGGTTCCCCCGCACCTCTCCAACCACCACCACCCGCCCGACGCCGCCTCACCCCAGTCCAGCCACTGGCGCCAAATCCCCCCACCCCTCGACATCCACCGCGGCCGCTTCGACACCCCCATGGCACCACTACTACCCCCTTCCGGCCCTCGCCGCTCGTGGCCGCGGTATCGCCCTCGACCCTCCTAATACAGAGCCCTGCTTCCCCCTTTGCGCAACTGTACTATTCCAAGCGTTGTTTTTGTTTCCCCCCTTTTCCCGTTTCCTACGCACGGCGGCCACCAAGAGGAAAGGCCTGCCAGCCAGCAAGCGCATGCTGCTTTGGAGCAGATAGCGAGAGTGACAGCGACAGCGGCAACGGCACAGCACAGCAACAAAATAATGGGCGAACGGCGTTTTTCTTTTTGACCGGTGAATGAAGCCAGTCGTGATTTTCTTTTTCCTTTTTGTTGTTGTCATGGTCGGGCTCTGGTCCACCCAGCTAGGATCTACTGCAGACGAACGGACAAACAGACGGACGGACGGCATCCTCGTCCGCCATAGCAATGGTTTTTCCTCCCCTTTTCGTTGTTTTTCCTTTTTTTGGCCTGGGCGGACGGACAGGACGGACGGGATCGGGGTGGTTGGGGTTGGGGTGCAATTTGGGTTGGGTGGGTGGTTCATGGGATGCGCGGGTGGGTGGCTTTTAGGGGTTTTAGGCGATTAGGCGATTAGGATCTTCATTTTGGGAGAGGCAGATGGCGTGATGGAATCGAATTGCACTGGAAGGCTGGACTGGATTGGGCTGGGGTGGACTGGACCACTGGGTGCGTTGTTTATTGCAGGGCGAAGGAATAAGTTGTTTGTTTCTGTTCTGTTCTGTCATGTTTTTCTTGTCTGTGATGTGTACGTACAAGGTTGTTGGTTGATGTCACTTGGTGTTTTGTGTTGGTGTTTTTACTGGGTGGCCCCCGGGTTGGGTGATGATTTTTTATTGCTTTTCTTTTTCTCTTCTCTCTCTTTCTGATGTCTCAGTGATACCACGCGTTGATTGGCGCAAAGATGGGGAGGTGGAATGGGAGGGCTTGATGCCGTTTTCTGTTGCTTTTTTTGAGTCGTTGTTTTCTCGTTGGGGTGGTCCTTCCCGGATGGTTGTCTCGCATTTTTGGTGGTGGGTGGGAAGCGGAGGATGATGATGATTGGGATGTGGGATGGGTCGCTCGGGAAGGCAGATGAACTGATCAGGGAGGGACGGAGTTGCTGCTGTTCGCCGTATGTTGTTGTATACGAGGGGGCAAAAGCACTCTGTGTATGAGAGAGCGAGAGAGCGCTTGCGGATATGGACGGTATTTGTCGCGAAGGCTGCCCGGCATGGGGCGTGTGACTTGTCTGGGTTGGAGGTTGGCCTCACCTTGTCCGTCTCAGGTGTGGATGGGTGGGTAGATGGATTTGGGTAGTCCAAATGATCAGAAATGTCAATCACACACACACATCGCAGTTTATGGGGATGTTGTCACGTCAGGCCAGCGAGCAAGTAAGTGGAATACGTGTTGTGATTGCGATTTGCGTGCCCCCTTCCCCCACCATCGCCAGAACGAACTTAATTGTCCGCCCCAGCGTGGTCGGGTGTTGTCCGTTTATCTACCAAGCAAGCAAGCCAGCATGATCCGTCCTCGCCATGTCTGTCATCACAACGATACCACACCCCATGGCAGATCAAACCAAACCAGTCGTAAACTCGAGATATGTCCGGGCCGAGGTGCCCTTCCTTCCTCCTTTGCGGAGTGAAGAAAAAGTTGAGGAAGCAGAAAAGAAGAAATCAAGAGAAAGAAAATAAGAATGCTGACGCGGCTCTCAGCGAGCGAGGAGCTTGTCCACCACGAAGCTTGTCCACCCCCTAGCAGAGTGAGTGACCTAGCAGAGTGAAGAGAGTGAGTAAGCGGGCGGTTTAAACCGTACCAATCTCCTCCTCATCAGCAGCGGCACCTCCGAACAGGGCCTCGCGGTCGCGCGCCTCCTGCTCCATTTCCATCTCCTCGGCATAGGCGGGGTGCAAAGCAACCCCGTTGCCATCCTTCTTGGAAGCGTCGCCCGCGGCGGCGGCAGGGCCATCAGCAGCTGCGTTGGCATCGGCATTGTCGGCCAGGTAGCCCAGCCCAATAGTCTCACCATCACCACCACCACCAGCGGCAGCCGTGGTGCTGGCAGGACCATCATGGGGGGGCACGAAGCCACCACCACCAACCTCAGCACCGCCATTCGGATGAGCCTGCTGATAAAACACCGTCTGCACATTCGCCGGGAGCCGCGCCAGCCAGCGGGCGTGCGCACCCTCGCTGGCGGGGGTGAGCGTCCACGCGCCGCCGAAAAAGACCAGCACCGCCTTGCGCGCCATAACCATCTCGGGCAGGGGGTTGGGGAAGAGGGCGTAGTCGGCCGCGTGGGCCTCGTTGGCATTGTCGTCGATGTTGTTGTTGTTGTTGTTGACGGGGCCAAGGTCGGGTTTGGTTAGCCTGCCGCGACCGCGGCCGTTGGCGGTGGGGGCCGGGCTGGCGAGCGAGGTCAGCATCTCGTTGTCGAGCGAAGCGTCGTCGAAGTCGTCCTCCTCTTCGCCCTCCTCGGCGAGAGGGGCGGCGTCGGGGTTCTCCTGCAGGTTGAGAAGAGCCTGGGACTTGGCCTTGCGGCCGCGGCCGGTGCTGGGGGTGGCGGCGGTACCGCGCTTGGTGGCGCTGGCTCCGCGCTTCTTGACGCCGGCGCCGGTGCCGGGGGTGGACGGGGTCGCGGCCGTCTTGCGGCTGCGTGAGGACTTGGGGGTCGGAGTGGCCGGAGTGGCCGGGGCGCCGCCGTCCTCGGCAGGAGTGGCCGCGGTGGCGGCGGTAGCCCTGGGCTTGGTGGGAGTCCAGGTGTCCAGGCCCAGCTTGCGCTTGATCTGGCCGTAGCGAACCTGAGGGGTAGTGTTAGTGTTGTATCATGTTGATGATGACATGGGAGTTGGGGTACATCATGGGATGATCCAATGAGGCAATCATCAGAGCACACAACTCGATGGATTAAATTACGTACCTTGGCGGTCTCGGCGTTCTTGAGACCGGTGTCGTTTGCGACGGCAGTCCAGTCAATCTCAGGCTTGCCCTTCATGTGCTTGATGATGGCGTAGAAGAGGTAGGTCTCGCTCTGAGTGGGCTGCTTGCGGCCATCGGCATCAGTGGCACCGGCAGCTGCTTTGGAGAGCTTGGGAGCCATTTTGCCTATTTTTTTGGGTTTGTTGAGAGAGTTATCTGTAGACGCCGTGTTAATGAAGCCCGTACTGTCGTTGTTTTTGCGGTTGAGTTTGAGGATAGATCTCATCGACAGTATGAGATTTTCTCAAGCCAAAGAGCCCGGATGACCACGTTTAAAGTCGTCGAGTAGAGACGAGCTTGCAAGATAAGAAGAGAGAATTCCCTACCACTAACTTGAGTAGTAGAGAGGCTGGATAATATCCAGAGAAGCAGAGGACAGGATTGTGTGGTCGTGATGAACAAACATCGTGTTGCTTTCACCTCTCTTGCTCAAACCGCCGCGCCTGGGAAACCACCCGACCACGGAAACAACACCAGAAACACAACCCGACTCGCCCAAGGAATCGCCTTCGCAGAAGCCACCAGGAAAAAACACCCTCAGGATCGACTTACTTGTTTCTGTGGCTCGTTGATGTCGACGACAGTCAGATCTCGCAGCAGCTTTGCAAAATCCTGTGGTTTGCAGAAATCGTGCTGGGAAGAAACCGAATGCTGCGAGAAAGTTGAGAGCGGTTGGGGGGGGAGAGAAGGGGGAGGAAGAGAGAGAGCAAAAAGAAGAGGCAGAAGAAGAATAGCGAGCAAGAACAACAACAGGTCGGTTGGCCAACCTCACCGGCTCCGCTTGCCCCTCGGGGTACTACTGCACCATTCGTGAACTCGCGGAGAATGCGGGAAGTCGCCGGAAATTCCCATTCACTGGCGAATGCTCAGCATGGGATGAAACCGGGTGCGGATGGCGAGAGCTCTTTCCATTGTTGTGGTGTTGGAGATGGTGGCGTCAGGCACCGTGTCCAAAGGGAGAGGAGGTGGCTCGTTGATGGGTGTGAGAGGGACAGACATGGAAACTTTCAGGGGGGTAGGGTGTGGGAGTCAGGGGAGAGAGAGGAGAGCAGAGTTAATGAGGTATCGAGACTGGCTACCACTCAAAACACCATTACCAAGTAGGAGACCCAGTTCTAGACCAGAAGAAAAAACAACCCCGTGTCCCGTGATAACAGGCCCAAGCCAAGTAGGATTACTTCTCATCATCATATCATGTTATTCTACACCGCCAAGCCAGAGTATCACAGCCTTCCATCGACTAGCCCACCTCACAAACACCGCAAGGGATTGACTTGGGGAGGAGAGGATACAGTAAAACATAACGAGCCAAGCGACGAGAGAAAGAACGCCCTCTAATACCCCAAGCAGTCTGAAAACAAAGCAAACCAACACCATACCCCTTTTCCCAACCCAATAATCATCATCAGCAAGTCAAGTATCATCAAATCAAATCCCAAAGGCATCGCCCTCCCTCTCCCACTCGACTTTGACCTGGCCCATCCCAATCCCCATCTCCTCACCCCCGCAGCCCATCTGCAACTCGAGCTCCCTCTCACGGAATAAGCTCGCTCCGCCGGCACCGGCACCGTGTGTGTGGTGGCTGTGGCTATGGCTGTGGTGGCTGTGGGAATGGTGGGTGTGGGGGTGGTGCAGGCCCAACGTATCGACCACGGCGTGCTGGGTTTCGTCGTCGTGATGGTGCGGGTGGTGGTGAGTGCAGAATGGGTTGCTGGTGTCGTCGTTGGCGGTGTTGGCTGTGTTGCCGTTGCTGTAAGACTCCATTCCGATGCCCAGGCCCAGATTGAGATCGAATGCCGGGGGTGGGTGGGCATACACGGCGGCTTGCTGCAGGCCGTGGTGGTGGTGAAGGTGGTGGGAGAGGGGAGGCTGTGACTGGGTGTGCCAGGGGATTGGGGAGCCGCCGGCGGTGGTTGTAGTGTCGCAGCAGCCTTGGGAGAGCTCGTAGGGGGGAGGCGGCGGCGGGGATCCTGCCCCGACTGTGGCGGCCTGTGGATTATGGCTCTGGCTGTGGTGGGAGGGGTAGTGGTGCTGGCTCTGGCTGTGGCTCTGGCTGTGGCTGTGATTGTGGAGCAGAAGGTCGGCGCCGGGGCTCTGGGGCAGGAAGCCCTGCAGGCCGGTGACGACGCCGCCGTCCGAGTCGCTGCAGGGAGTGAGGAGGCGCATTTGCATGCGGTGGTGGCTGCCACTGTCGATGTAGGGAGTGGAGGACGCCGAGTTGGTTGCCGCGGGGGTTGTGGCGAGCATACCAAACAGCGAGGGTTCGTGCATGGGCGGGGTTGTGCCATTAGCTCCAGGGGTGGGGAGAGCTTCATGCTTGATGTTCGGCGAGGCGGTGGCGAGCATGGAGGGATGGGCAAGATGTTGGCTGTAAGGGTGAGCGAGGCCCGGCTCTCGCTTCATCATGGCCGGGGTTGCCATCATGGGGGCGGGAGGCTGGGACGGGGCTCGTGGGGTGTGCTGGCTGATGCTTTTTCGCTCGGATTTGATGATTGCTGCGGTCTCGCGCTTGATGTTCCCGATACCGCTGCCAGGCTCCGGCTCGTCCTCGTCCTTCTTGGGCTTCGGGTCGTCTTCCCGCTTCCTCTTGGTAACACGGTTCTTGCTGGCTGCGGTGGTGCGGTTCCGGCGCTGCGGCTCGATGCCCAGCACGGCCGTGCGGAATCGCGAGTATCGCATGCGGGCAGCATGGCCGTTGGTGATGGGCTGGGCCAGGATGGGGCTGCAGGCCACCTCGTTCCAGTTGATCTGGTTGCGCAGGGACGAGCTTGTCAGTTCCTTGACGGTCCTCGTCGGCCCATCACCAACTCATCGCCACTGGCATATCGCAACTTACATCCTTGAGGCACTTTTGCTGCAGGATGGCAAACAAGAAGCGGGCCATCACGTTGTCGTTGTTCGCCATGGTGACGGTGCTGCTGGCCTCACCGCAACCCAAACAGAGACCCAAACAGAGGAGGGAGGAGGAGGAGGGAAGAAAACGAAAAGTGAGGACGAGAGGGGAGGAGGCGGTCGAGGGCCAGCCGACGCAGCCAAGGAGAGGAGAGAGGAGAGGAGAGAGAGCAAGACCAGGATAGGGGGGTGCTGGGGGTTGGTTGGCTCAATATGAAGCTGAACCACAGGGCCTGACCGCCGAGAGGAGGAGCTGTGGCAAGGATCACTGCAGCCGAAACCCACTGGTTGCGTGCGTGGAGAAGTGAGTCACTGGGATGAGCGATGGATGGCGTTGGATGATGATGATGGGTGACGACTGATGAGTGACGAGGCAGGGCGGTTATATGCCTGTTTCACTACAAGGCGTCTGCTTTGGAGCGGGAGGGGGAGAAAGGTCCCATTATACGGAGGCTGTACGAGCCGCAGAAAGCAGGGCGAAGGTGATGGACGATTGTTTGTCCACGAGCTCGCTCTTCTAGGACCAAGGAGGAGCAGTTCTATTACCGGAGGAAGAGGCAGAAAGACGCATAGGCATGCACGTCTGGTACGCACGAGAAAGCGCCGATGGCCCACGGGCGGACCCTCCCTTCTGCTTCCCCTTGGCTCCTTGTTGCGGCGGGACTTTTCCTCTCTTGAGGGTGTTCCTTGTTTTAATCCAGCCGGATTGGGGTCCCCTGCGACGGCTGCCACGGCAATCGTGTGGTTGCCTGGCCATCGTATCGGGGGGAGTGGGGTTGCTCAACAAAAGAAAAGGAGGCCGACCACTGGAAATTTGGTGATGGGGGGAGGGGGAGGCGGAGAGCAAGCTGGGCGACGCGCGCGACCGTGGCAGTCCCGCGTAAAGTGGTTGCTCGTCCGAGACATCCATGTCCCTCCCCTCACGCCCCCTGCTTGCTGCTCCCTGCCGAGGATGGTGTCACCCACCCACCCACAGATGGCGCCGACAGCTCCCTGGTCTGGACTGCAGGGAGTGATTGTGACGAGTGGCGTCCATCGCGTGGCCCCTCGTCGAGGCCTGGATGTATCTATTCCGTACGGAACACCAGATCCCCACCCATGCATCTTTATCTTGTGAACGGCCCGGGTCTGGCGAAGCAAACAAACGGGCGCTTTGGCAGGGCAACCACCGGGCGGAGCGACCGCGAGGCATCCAAAAATAAGAGAGAAAAGAGGCAGGGCACTGGACCTGCAATGGTACATCCAGAGATGATGGGTGGCAGCGCCGAGCCGATGAGTCACTTGGCTCGGGCAAAAGCGAAGAAAATGGAGAAACGGGGAATCTGTGTGGCTGGCCCACGCAAAGGCGGCACGGCGGGACGAAAGGGGACTGGGAAGAGAGGGGGGGAGGGACGGGTTGGCTCGCCGGTGCACTGACCGAGGAGAGAGGCAAAAGGTGCCATCTGAGTGGACGAGGCGACCGATCCATTGGAACCTGAAGCGGGAATAAGATGCTGATGAAGCTGCAGGCCACGGAGCCTTTCCCCGCCCGACGCCTCAGTTCGTCGTCGCCGCTTAGCTGCCTTGCGGCGAGACGACGCAGCAATGGGCGGTCAATGCAGCTCGAACCCTTGCTTCTCTGGACGCCTGCATCTGTAAAATTTGGACAGATGAGTCCGTCGCTGGGACGGAGGGTCGATGGAACGATCGACGGCGATTGGATTATCCCCCCACACCTTGGCCGCCCACAACAAGTGCGTGTCCTCTAACCGAAAATATCGACTTGAACACATGGGGACAATTGGCACGCAACTCGGTGTCCTCGTGTTTCTGAGCTTCTGCTTCATTCACAAGGGAACGCCGCGGTCGTGCTTCGGGTGTGCCGCGTGCTCGTGCTGCGTGGCGGGGCTGTCGCCGGAAACGAGATGGCTGGGGGGGGAGCGAAGAAAACAAAAAGTCGAGGCAAACACAGCGGGCGCGTCAAGCGACGTAATTGAGGGCTTCCATGGGCCAGTGGCTGCCGGGGGCTGGTGGGTCCGACGTGTCGCGATATTGGCGCGACATCATCTGACAGCTCATTTGCGCCGCCTCCACCGCAAACAGCCCTGCCCCACCAACCCAGCCCCAGCCAATCGACCGCCAATCGAGTCCCCCAAGGCAGCAGCGGCCGTGCCCAGCCAGCACCCAGTGCACGGGCCCAACCAACCACGCTAGTCCACCCAGCCAAGGCCCAACCAAAAGCCCAACGCAGCCAACCATCGCCCTCGGATCCGGCTGAATGATCAGGCCGTGGCCGCGCTGTTTAAGCTCGTCGCCTCGACCCACCACTCTTCCATCTCTCCTTAGCAGTCCTTAGCAATTTCTGCCCGCTCGCATCTTGTTCGAGTCGCGCGCGCGGCCATACACACTCGGTTGCCCTATATCCACTCTTGCTGCAGCCCGTTTATTATTATAGATCCAGATCCAGATCCCGCGGGAATCGGGGGGCCCGTCGCCATGAACAAGAACTGGAATGACCGCGCCGACAAGGACCTGTTCTTCACCATCCTGTCCGTCAAGAACATCGGCGTCATCAGCGGCACCGAATGGACCACCATTGGCAACCACATGCGCACACTGGGCTATGGCTTTACGAATGAAGGATGCCGGTGAGTCTTGTCTGCTGCAGTCGTCGTCTCGTCTCCCTGGTTGTTGTGGTGGTTGTGGTGGCGATGGCGGTGATGGTGTTGTTGGTTTCTGTTGTCGTCGATATCATCATACTCGGCGTGGCTGGTTTGCGGTTCCTGTTGCTGCTGCTGCCGCTGTAACTCTGCCAAGTGCTCCCTCGACAGCGACAGCCCCAGCTCGCCCCGTTTTACAGATATCCCTTCGCCACCCCCATCCACCCTCGTCGACAACAACCGCAACCCATAATCATCCCCGCCTAACTCCCTAGCTTGATATCGTGTTGCCGCATCATGGCTGCGCCTCACACTCGTCCCCCTTCACCCACCTGCTCCCAGTCCCCCTCCACCTCTCCGCGTTGGCCAACTATCTGCTTCCGGATATCGCTCTGACTCCCCGCCACAGCCAACACTTCCAAGGCCTTCGCAGGGCCCAGAACAAGGCCGAGAACGGCGTGCCCGGCGAGAGCCCCCGACGGCTTGACCCAACTTTGAATCCCATCACTCGACGACCGGGCCCCGGGAGAGGAAGGCCTAGGAAGCAAGCCGCCGGCGCTGCCGACCCGGCAGGCGCTGGAGTCCCGCCCCCTGGTGTCCAGTCGGTTGGACCGCCGCCCGTTGGTGTTGTCCCTGGTACCCCCGGCGGGCCCCAACTTGCCCCGCCCGGGCCTTCCCCCGTGCCCGGCCTGCCCGGTGGACTCCAAATACATCCTCAGTACGCCGCCTTGTCTGGCGTCCCCCAGTCCACCACCCCGATTCCTGCCCCTGTCTCGGTCCCAGTGTCCGTCCCCGTTCCCGTGCCCACAGTTCTTGGAACACCTGGCGCCACGACTCAAGCACTCGCCTCCGCCCAAGATCAGCCACAACCACCCACGCCCCAGCAACTCAACCAAGGACTGGCGCCCCAAGCACAGATGACAAGCCCCGACGACCTCGCCGTTGACCCGAGTTTGGAGGATGACCCGGAAGACGAGCACGTGGCAAAGCGGCAGAGGCTGGATGATAGCCAAGAACCCACCCTCGAAGACGAGGCCGTCCTGAGCGCCCTCGCCGACCACAACAACCCGGGCACACCAGGCGAATACGCGAGCGAGTGAGTCCTTGATTCCCGATCCTCCCATTGTCGCCTGGCTTGCCCCGACACTGACGTGTATATCTAGATTCACTTATGGCGATGCTTAGCCCTCATTCCCATCATGATTTCTAGATTTTTGCCCTCAGTCTTATATTACAATTTTGCCTCCAACTTGAGAGGCTCGGGCGTGTCCCAAACGCCAACGGCCCGAGTCCTCGGTTTTTTCCCCCGCGCTCCGTCTCCCGCACCCGCTGTAGATGCCACATGGAGCTTTTGCGATGGGTTTCTCAACTTGGGTCTGGGGGTTTCCGCAACTAGTTGTATGAGCTTTAACTATCCAGAAAAATTGCAGTCAATCTGCCACCTGATGACCCATCCCTCTCCTTCCTCTTTCTCTTGCTGGCATGTTGTGAGCTACTGTTTCCATGCCCTCCGTGGTCATGAAGCCTCAACCCCTCCCTCTTAGTCCATCGACGACTGAAACAATGAAGTGTTGGACTCCCTTTGCTCCTGCTCTTGATTCGACCAGAATGACCTTGTGGTGTTCCTCCGCTTTATGTGCAACAATTCTCTCTCGCCCTTTAACCTGAATTCTCCCCAGAGTTCTAAAAGAGGCATCATTCTCCCCTCCCATCAAAGTCCCAGAATATCCCTGCCAGATCCCTGTGCTCCGTCTCTCTCTTCAATCCTTCCCTTCTCAACACACCCGATCGCGATTTTCCTTACAACACAACTTTCACACACCGCCACCAACAACGGCAAACCAATCCATCACAACCACCTCATCACCTCCAACAACGGCAAACCAATTCATCACAACCACCTCATCACCTCCGCGACACAAAAAAAAATTCGACATTATGTCCACCCCTGCCAAGTCCGAGTCAAAGTGGAACGAGGCCGTCTACAAGGCCCTCGTCGGCATCCTCGTCGACGCCTTGACCCAAGGCGGCAAAAATAGCATCAAACCCCACCAGGAGAAGATCATTGCAGGCCTGGCAGCCAACGGCTTTGACTTTACCTGGGAGGCTATTCGGTAAGTCGGCAGACAGACTTTCTTGCACACCCAGACACATTCCCTCTATGCGCATTGTCTGCTTTGTCCACTTTGTCTTTACCGTGAGTCTAGTTACACGCGAGTGCAGACTGAGGCATCCTTCTCTCCCCCCTTCCTCCGGTCTTTTGAGACACAGGCCATCATCAATGGAGGTATGAGCCAGTGGCCATCACGATATTTCCTGTGTCTTGATGCTGCGGGTAGTCACCCACCATTCCCCATTAGATGGACCCGCATCACCATCTCTATTTGGCCCTCTTATGGTCGCCCTCACAAGTGCTCGGCGGCCAGCACATTGAGAAGGCACCCATTACGGCCCGGTTTGTGCTTTTCTCCCCTCTTCTTTACTTCTTGCTCGCCGGCCCTCCCTCTCCAACTCTTCCTCAAGCACGCAAAAAACCCAGAATCAGCCCAGAGCACAACCAACACCATCGTCTTCTCCCACTCACCATCGCACAACCCGTTACCACAACCGCAACCATGACTCGTTGGGAAGAAATCAAGGATGACCTCCTCGAGTCGATCATCCAGGCCCATTCGCCTATTTCCAAGGAGCATCAGGCCGAGGTTGTCAGGATCATGGGGGAGAAAGGTCATGCCATCACTTGGAATGCTATTCGGTATGTTCGTGTTGATTTCGTGTTTCTTTTGCTCTCGGCGAGAGCGGGACTCACCTCCCCGTCGTCAACCATTGGGGTAAGTGCTCTAGTTGGCGTGGCGACTGGCGAGGGGCTTCCTTCCTCTCTCCCTCTTCTTCCTCTGCCCTCACTTCCCACGCTTCAATCTTCCTCCAACTTCAACCATCCAAGCTCCCTTTATCTTTTCGCTCAACAACCACATCTCTTCGCCCTCACTCTACCTCAAGATGCCCAAGAAAGCCGCTTCCACCGCAGCTGGACGGCGCACCCTTCAAAACTGGGATGCTGAAACCCACGAGGGCATCCTGTTGGCCCTGATCGAGCACATCAAGCCGAACGGCAACGTCTGGAGCGCCGTGGTGGCCTCCCTGCGCGCCAAGGGCTACACCTTCACCGAAGGGGCTCTCGTGTACGTCAAGTTTGGACTGAAGCCTGCTGCTTATTTATTCTCTGCTTCTCAGCAATTTCCCTCTGCCTTCTCTGTTGCTCTTTGAATTCTCTGAATCACGCTTTTGAGTTTTTTTTGACCCGCTGTGTGCGAATTTCAACCGACCGGAGACCACCCCCTCGCCCCTTTCACCCCTCCTCTCCCCAACTCTCCTCCCTTCTCCTCATCTCTCCCTCACCGGCCATCCTCTCCCCTCTCAGAACCTTTCCCCCATTCTCACAACTGCCTCATTTTCCACAACTCACAAGCAAAGACACCACCACTGCCATCATGTCCACCACATCCAAGCTTCCTACCATCTGGGACCACGATGCCCATCTGGCCCTCCTCCAGGCCATAATGGTGGAGGCGGCGCCCTCGCCAACCCAGTGGGAAGCAATCCTTCGCCGAGTAGCTAACAAGGGTTACAACTACACCTCTGGTGCTGCCATGTAATTCACTTCCCTTCCAGCCCTTCCTCTCTCTCTTGTTCTTGCTTCTCTTCGCCGGGTGCCTCGCCCCAAAAACCCTTTCCTTTTCTTTCCTTCCCTTTCCTCTTCCAAACACCATCCTCCCCCAAGTCTCCGCCACCCCGAGCTTGCTCGTCTTGTCTTGCCTCAGCAAACCCCTCCCTTCCTCCCCTCCCAACACACAAACATCACCACCACAACCGCCCACGACACAGACGGCAGACAATGTCAGGCGACAAGTCCTCAAGCGAGAAGTCGTCCCCAGCCAAGATAGGCGAGCGCATGAGCTGGGACCACCACGCGGATCACGACCTGCTCACCGCCATGATGCAGGAGCTCCAGCCGACGCAGGAGCAGCTGCGCGGCGTCATGGTCCGCATGCACGCCTTTGGCTACAACTGCACCGTCAAGGCCATCACGTACTTTACTCCACCGTCTTCCCACGATTTCTCTTCATTTCCTATTCGCATCTTGCTTCCACGTATCAGAAAACCACTCGCTAACAAACCCCCAGTCAGCACCTCCAGAAGCTCCGTCGCAAGGAGGAGAAGGGTTCCGGCTCCGGCTCCGGCGAGGGCGGCGGCGTCTCCGCCGCCACTCCTGGCGCGAGCACCCCCAAGACCCCCAAGGCGCCCAAGACGCCGGGTAGCGGCCGCAAGAAGGCCGCGGCCAAGAAGGACCCCGCATCTGGCACCAAGCGCAAGCCAGTCGACCTCGTCGAGGACGAGGACGACGACAACGATGACCAGCCCGCTGCCAAGGTCGCCAAGAAGATGAAGGAGGAGGAGAGCGCGGTTAAGGAGGAGGAACAGGAGCTGGAGGATGAGTAAGTTTCTTCTCGTTTTCTTTTTGTTGACTTGGTTCCGGGAAATGGTGTTAAGAGTTTGGTGGCTGACGGATGGGTTTTGCAGCTTCGGCAGCGCCTAAATCGACTCGTGCAGTTCCTCCATCTGGCTGACAGCCATCAGTCTTCTCTTGTTATTTCCCCACTCGTTGCGTTTACGGCACGTCGCCATCGCGGATTTCATCATTCTTTTTGCCGGCGAGCCAAGCCCTCTTTTTAGAGGATGGACAAGTTTTCTGGAGCTCCGCTGCTGGGCTCATGACTCGGCACGACATCACTCGACCTGGCAGCATGGACGGGAAGTTTCTTTTCTTCTCCTCTTGCTTCTTCTTCTATGGCGCAATTTGGAATGAGGCAGTCACGTCACGGAGGAAAGCTGGTTTGGGGGCAGGACATCAATTTGGCTCTTTGGGGGAGTTGAACGGGGCTTGCGTCGAGATCGGGTTCTTGCTGGGACGGCATTTTCTTGTTTCGGGCGTTTTGGGGGAGGGAAGGAAGGATGGGGAATTACTTTCACGGTTTTCGGTTTTCCTGGGCTGGATGTGGTCGGTCGCGTTGGGTCATGGGGCTGGGTTGGGACTTCTGCCACACGTAACTCTCAGATTAGGGCTTGGGTTTGGCTGGTGCCGCGGGTTAGGATGGGACGGTTTGATTTGAGATTGACGACAAACAATCAAGGCTTTTTCGCCAACAATTTCTTCCAAGTGAATGTGATTTGTGGGAGCGTGTGTTTGGGTGATGAGGGCCCGGGGTGAGGGTTTGGTAGCCCTCGCTGACGAAGACACGGCAGAGCACCGTCCGGGTGAGTCTTGGGTGCGAGCACAACACTAGAAATGGAGAGTAGAATTGAGGCGGTTAACGTCAGAGCACTTTGGGACAAGCTTAGGTTTCTCCCTGCTCTACTTGGCCCATCTGCTAAAGGACTGATCAACGCTGGGCAGAGATCGCCAGAGGAGACATGGAGTGTGTCTTGGCGTCAAGTCTTTCTGGTAAGTTTGATTATAGAATCTTTAAGTCTTTTTCCCTGTACCATTGAGAAGAGATTCAAATGCGATCTCTTGAAGATCAGCCATGGAAAGGCATTGCAACTGGATGCTCCTGTTGTTGCGGTAGTTCTGCTCATTTTTCATCACCACGACAAGTGGTGTCCGGTTCTCGGCAGGGAGCACATAACACCAACAGTCTATGCACCCAAGCCTCTTTCATATTATTGTGGTCTAGTGGTCTAGTGGTTAAATTGTTTTATGTTCTGCAGCTTTGATGAACATCCTCCTCCTAAGTAAGTCGAGGTGACGTTGGAATAAGGGGCTGCCAAGGCGCGTTGCCTGGCAACGGACTAGAGTCAACAGGCCCACTCTCCCCTGGATATAAGGTGGTGTTGTGCAGCGGCCAGGAAGTTGGTTTGACTGATGGTGCAACTGGAAGTTACTACACTGTCACCCATTTTTGTGGGACAAACCCGTGGTTTAAATTGAACTAGCCATGAACAGGGGCAAAACATTGAAATCCAAGGTGGGCTTGGGCAAACCGAGGAATCAAGAGATGAAGAGTGGGACACTGTGGCGAGAGAGGAAAGGACTCAGCGTTGAGGGCATAACAGGGAGAACAGCTGTAATGTAAGGGAAAAGCAACGAGGTCACAACAGCACGGCAGGCTCACTAACATTATCATCGACGGCAGCTGAGTCGCCAGGCAAGACATCACGATGCCACAGCGGCAAGTCATCACCATGATGCGATGAAACAAGCTCAATTACTCAACTTCCGCCAATGACGGAAGACTTTTTGCAACCATCATCTCCCAATTGCCGACAGAGATTCCTTTCCCAGTCCAACCAGCAGCCATCACTTCACCCACTGCTTCCTATCGTGACAATGAAGATGGAAGCCTGGAGCCAAGTCGAATTGAGGGAGGACAAATCACCATCGCGAAAAGACGAAAGAATGGAAGCAATGTAAATACCGCATCTTGGCCAGGTGATTTGAGCCGAAATCACTACCACTCTGACTAAAAGAAGACAAGGGACGAGCCCGAGAACCTCACACAGCGGCGACAGACAAGAGCGACCCAGAGAAGAGGGAACCAAACCAGAGAGAACCAGACCGACAAAGACCAGAGGAGACAGATCCGACGATGGGTGACCAATATTAGAGGAGGCCACGCCACAACAGGAATAACAAGAGCCCTCTCAACTCCACCCTCACAACCGCACAAACACCTTGCCGCCTACTCCTTCATCAAATCGAGCCCCTGTCATTATCAATGAGTTAGTAATCTTTCGTCCCTATTAACAGTTGGAACAACCAAGCACCTTCCAATCCCAGCCAAAGACAAAAAGGGACAGAAGTGCTAAAGAAAGCACGAGACCAAGTGTCCAAAGAGTGGAAAAAATAAATTACACCAGAGACAACCACAAGACGAAACAAAACTAAAGACGTAGCGATAGAGAGAGAGCTTGCTCATCATCTGTCATCTCAGTCACCGACTCAAGCGGCGACTCCCTACCACTGCGAGGGCGAGCAGCGATGCGAATCTTGCGCGGAGGCGCATACTTCTCCTCCTCCTCCTCGTCCTTTTCGTCACCCAAAGACAACCCAGGAAGCGTCGCCGACGACGCTGCAGACCAGGGACCACGGGAGGACGGGGACCGAAGGATGATCTGGTTTTTCTTGCGAGAGGAAGAGGAGGCGCCGGCAGGGGGCGCAGTCTTGGGCGCAGCGGCAGCGGTCTCCTCAGCGAGCGGGCCCAGGACCAGGCCAAACTTGTGGCGCATGCGGCGCCAGCGCTCCTGCGCGCCTGAGGAGTGGGCGGGGAATGTTAGTGGCGTGCGAGCACAAAAATCAGACAGCACACGCGGGGCGCGCGTGTGAAGTGGGACTAGATACGGCGAAGGGAAGGGCAGTTCACGCGGGCCATGTTGCTACTTAATGAGACTCGGTGCAGGGCTTAGCCTCGGTGGGTTGATTGTGTTGGTCTGAGAGAGGGGATGTCAGCACAAGGACTTGGGAAATGCAAAGGTTGGGCGAGAAATTTTGACGTGCTATCCTCCAGAGCCAGGGTGAGCAAGTGGCCAAGTCGACCTTGGGCATCAAACGTTAAAGAAGTCATATTTTGACTTACTCGAGCTTCGAAAGCAGGGTGGCGAGGCTCCTCACTGCGCGAGAACAGGAGGATCGGGGGGGGGCGACGGAGGCTTGCGTGAGAAGAAGAAAAAAGGCACTGCAGAGGAAGAAGCGAGGGGGAAAATGTCGGCAGGGGGCGAGTGAGTGGTCGCACGGGGGGAGATACCGGAAGTTGAACTCCATTTGTTGCTCATTGCAGGTGAGAAGGGAGAATGAGTTCAGGGGTTTCGGCCCGCCCGGGCAAACCATAGTATACGGTTTCACAACCAACAACAAGAAGACCATGACTGTCCTCAGGTCTGAGGATGTACGTAAAACCCTTACCAGGCTGGATACCCAATGTTCGTTCATCTCTCTGGCTCTGTGACGGGCACCAAGGTCAGGACAGCTCGCACATACAAGAATGATATTGCACGACGAGCAAGAGCTAGATACATGTGCGAGCGCCACCAGACCTTAAGTACTGGAGCAGCATGCGCATGGACACATGTGCATAGACATAACCACAGACCTGCACACAGGCGTATGACCTAACCATGGGGATAGGAACGGGGAATCCCGTGACAGGCTCTCTGTCCACAGCCTCTCCCCTGTCTATACTTTATACCTGCTGTAGTTTGCTCTGGCTCTGGGTTGCCAAGTGGTTTCCTGTTGTTACGTAAGGAGAGAAAATGCAAGAAGTTTCTAGTATTAATGATTTATTCCCATTGAAGCGGGGAAGATGAGACGATAGCGGGCAGTAACTCCGTACTGTGTAGGAAGTATTCTGCCCTGTATACCATGCTGGTAGCCCTGCCCAGTTCTGTGAAAAGATCGGAGGCAGGTCTAAAGGTTGGATGTCATACTAGTCAATATGCCATCCAGCTCACTCATCCAAAAGGTTGAAACAGAGAAATGCCTGTTTTGTTTTATGAGATCGGAGCATTGTGCTGCTTGTTGACAGACAGGGGTAAAGGGGCACCCTAACCCTGGTGTCTTCATGTTCCTTGCGGGTGATCCCAACTCCTGTCGAAGATCAGGGACAGGCTTCTAGCTTGCAATCCACAGAAAACTCTGCATATCTCATGGTGTCACAATGTGGGATGGGCTGCCAATGGGTTTCATGTCCGGAGGGTGACCAACATGGAGGAAGAAGACTCCCCTCCCTCTGGATCTGACTGTCCAGGTTTTCGTCGCATATGAGATGAACAACTTCGCATATTCTTCAAGCTCTTGGCTCTCATAGAGTCAGGTGGCTTTATCTATCTGCTTTGTGGCTTGAGCTAGACCAAGGCTGTTCACAGTGAGCATACAGGCGAGAAGGAGGCAGACGCACACGCTCTCTTGGAGTAGGGCTGGCTTGTGACAGCACAAACCTTTTTGCATGCTGCTCAAATCCAAAATGATGGCCACAAAGATCTTTCCTTTTTTTGAGGTTTTCCTGGCAGACTGCGAACTCCAGGTTGGTGGTATTCATCAGTGCTGGCCAGCTCTCACCCGGCAGGTGAACACAATGGGATGCAAACAATGCCTGAATGCCTTTTGGATTAGCTATAGCAGTACAAACAACAATACCGAGTCTCATTATGCAGCTTTTGACTTTGTTGGTGTTGTGACTACAGCCGTAAATCGCTGTCTGTCCAGGCCCTGTCCTTATTTTGACCGAGCTGCTGCATCTTCCGCCACCCCAGGTCGCCATCCTCTTCATATCCGACCCCAAAGCCAAACCACGACATTCTGCATCCTGCAACACACACAAACCCACCACAACACACCCAGGTAAGTCGGATTTCCTTGTCACGTCCTGTCCTGTATGTTTTCCAATAGGATCGGCGTTGTTGGATTTCTTATGCCTCTGAGGACAGTGGCCTGCTCTGCATCTCTCTCGGGTTGAGCAGATTCTGTCCTGAGCTTCCCTCCCCCTCCAGCCTTTTCCCTCTCCTCTGCCTTCCTCCCTCTAAAACTACCGACCGAGTTTCACTCTCCAACCTTGCCAACTTCCCTCAGCACCACCCAGACTCGGGGGAAATTTCCTTCCTCCACCCACATCACCAACCTGTCCTGTTAATTCTCTTCACATTTGCGATTTCCACAATTCGCGACCAAACCGGTCTCAAAACTGATTGTGGTCAGTCGGCCTTGATATCATTTTCCTCTTCTCACCGACACCTCATACTCAAATCTCAAGCAGCATCAGCCGGACTGACTTGATCTCGGTGCGACCTCCAGACACGATAACCAAGCTCACATCAAACCGCAATCATGCCTGCCATCGACACTGAAGCGCAGTTCAAATTCCTGCTGTGCTGCATCAAGCACTCTGCTGCCGGCAAAGTAAGTCCCCTCTCAATATTCCCGACGACTCGAGCTTGGCCACTGACTCTACTCGTTCCTCAGGTCAATTTCGATAATGTCGCCGCTGAACTTGAAATCGTTAGCAAAGCTGCTGCGTACGTCCCTCCCCTCCCCTCCCCTCTCCTCCCACTGACATCCTTCCCTTTCAACAGAGCCAAGCGCTACGAGCGCCTCTTGAAAGCGCACAACATCACGCCCGCGACCCCGCGCAAGGGCGCCGCCGGCAAGGAGGAGGGCGACGAGGGTGTCGATCCCGGGACGCCCGTCAGCAAGAAACGCAAGCGCGGCGGCGCCAAGGCTGCCGCCGCCAAGAAGGACCCCGAGGCCGAGACGCCCGTCAAGAAGGAGCGCGCGGTCAAGAAGGAGGCCAAAGAGGTCAAAACGGAGGAGTCGAGCGAGGACGCTGAGGTTAAGGGCGAGAGCGACGGTTCGTGATACACTACACTGCGATCACTACTGCCGGCGCGGTGCTAACCTTGGGTTTGCGCAACAGATGATGACTACATCTCGCAGTAAGCCCTCGACGGAGGCGGCCGGTAGCAACACATGCGGCACTCTCATGGCATGACCTGGGAACTGGGCGGGCTGCAGAGTTTTCTGAGCCGCATTCGGAGTTTTTTGGGGAGCGGACAATCTTGGGGAAGGTATGGAGGCATCGAAGCTTTCTTTCCTAGCCATCGCAACCATGCCGACTGCATCACCGTCCAGCGGAGACGGAAGGATAGAGCGACGAACATTGGGAGACACAGGTGGCTAGGGACCGGGCCGTGGCCATGGACTCTACTCTTGGGGTTTTCATTGCTTGCTTGCTGGAAACAGGCCGAGACTGGGATCGGGGCGTCTTTCGCGAATTCAACGGGTGGTTCTGCCTTTCTTTTCCGACTGCCGTGACATCGATGCCACCTTGATGCCACCTGGTGTGTTGTGTCTGCTGAGTGAGGCTCTCTCCATCTTTGGACCCGCGACACTCCACCTGACTCGCCGTTGACACTGACTCTGAAACGACAGGAAAAGGAGTTTCTGGAGCGTCAAAAGCAGTGCTATTGTCATGATTCTAGAAGTTTCGCCGTCTTTCTCTGCGTCTCGCCCGAGTCCTCGCCTAGATTACCTGCTAGAGCGGGGACCCTGTCCAAGTCAGGACGCCCTGGCCACTCCAGGGCATTCCATTTGGCGGACGGGCATGACCACCTTCAGCCCCCAGCATTTGGCTCAGGCAAATATTGACGCAGCAAATCCAATTCCCGAGTCATTCGTCGAGATGGGATACAGTATTGGGCAGAGGAGGAGAGTTATGAATGCTGATGCTTGGGACTGCAATGGCTTCTGTATTTTGGCGGATTATATCCTTGCGGCCGTGGCAGGTTTTGTGCCTGAGAAGATGGGATGAGGTTGGTGAAAGTGGGTCGCATTGGAGGCGGCTTTTGCTGGGAGCTCCGTGTTTCCGGCCCGGTGCGAGCCGAGCACAGTCGGCTTTGCCGGCAGTTTTGTAGGTTCCACTGCCCGAACTGAGGGACGCCAAGCCAGGGGATCAAGAGGCGATGCCAAAGTACTTGATCGAGGGTTTTGGTTGAAACAGGGAGATGTTGACACCCGCAAGTGAAACACGGCATCAAAAGTCATGATTGTTCTTGCCAGGCCCAAAGCCGTCCATCCTGCCCGGCAATGGCAGGAGCGACTCGGGTGTCGTGGGGTGCCGATGGTTCCAGAAACAAACACCAGGAAATCGAGATGCGCTAGTACAATCCTGGCTTAGCGCACAAGGGAGCTCGGGCCAATGCCGCTCGTGAACTTGGGGAATTTTTTTCGGCTTGAAGCGCTCAACATCGTCACCGAACTTCCCTCACCTTCTCCCCCTCCTCCCCATCTTTTCTGCAGCTTCGTCGTCCACTGCTTCGCTGCCCCCGAAACCCGTGATACCCCGCCGAGGTCTTGATACTCTGATCTTTGTTTTTCTCTCTTTAATACACCACATACACACACAATGCAGCGTGCGTTGACAAGGGCGTCGGCCGCTTCGTCGCTTGCGGCGAGCCAGGTCCGTTCCACACAGCAGCTCCGCTTCGCCCACAAGGTATGTCATTGGCACTGACCACTCGCCCTCACTCGGACATGGCGGACCTGCCCTGGACTGGGAAGCTGTCCAACAAGTCACTGGCAGTTTCTGACCCCTCTGTTCTCTCACAGGAGCTCAAGTTCGGTGTTGAGGGCCGTGCTGCCCTGCTCAACGGCGTTGAGACCCTCGCCAAGGCCGTCGCCACCACCCTCGGCCCCAAGGGCCGCAATGTCCTCATCGAGTCCAGCTTTGGCTCCCCCAAGATCACCAAGGGTTTGCCAGCCCCGAATACAGCGCCGGATGACTTGCCAGGCTGACAGTATGCTGCGCAGATGGTGTGACCGTCGCCAGGGCAATTTCCCTCCAGGACAAGTTCGAGAACCTTGGTGCCAAGCTCCTGGCCGATGTCGCCTCCAAGACCAACGAGGTTGCCGGTGACGGCACCACCACTGCCACCGTGCTCGCCCGCGCCATCTTCTCCGAGACGGTCAAGAACGTGGCTGCCGGCTGCAACCCCATGGATCTTCGCCGCGGTATCCAGGCTGCCGTCGACCAGGTTGTCGGGTACCTCCAGCAGCACAAGCGCGACATCACCACCAGCGAGGAGATCGCCCAGGTCGCCACCATCAGCGCCAACGGCGATGTGCACATCGGCAAGCTGATTGCCAACGCCATGGAGAAGGTCGGCAAGGAGGGCGTCATCACTGTCAGGGAGGGCAAGACTCTGGTGGACGAGCTCGAGGTCACCGAGGGCATGCGCTTCGACCGCGGCTACGTCTCGCCCTACTTCATCACCGACGCCAAGTCCCAGAAGGTCGAGTTCGAGAAGCCCTTGATCCTGCTCTCGGAGCAGAAGATCTCGGCTGCTGTCGACATCATCCCCGCCCTCGAGATCTCCAACAAGCTCCGCCGCCCCCTCGTCATCATTGCCGAGGACTTTGACGGCGAGGCCCTTGCCGTGTGCATTCTCAACAAGCTCCGTGGCCAGCTCCAGGTCGCTGCCGTCAAGGCTCCCGGCTTCGGCGACAACCGCAAGTCCATCCTCGGCGATATTGCCGTCCTGACCAACGGCATGGTCTTCAACAACGAGCTCGACGTCAAGCTTGAGAAGCTCACTCCCGACATGCTCGGCACCACTGGCTCCATCACCATCACCAAGGAGGACACCATCTTCCTCAACGGCGAGGGCAGCAAGGACGCCATTGCCCAGCGCTGCGAACAGATCCGCGGCGTCATGGCGGACCCCACCACGTCCGAGTACGAGAAGGAGAAGCTCCAGGAGCGCCTGGCCAAGCTCTCGGGCGGTGTCGCCGTCATCAAGGTCGGCGGCTCCTCCGAGGTTGAGGTGGGCGAGAAGAAGGACCGCTTCGTCGATGCCCTCAACGCCACCCGCGCTGCCGTCGAGGAGGGTATCCTGCCCGGTGGCGGCACTGCCCTGATCAAGGCGTCGTGCAACGCGCTCAAGGACGTCAAGACTGCCAACTTTGACCAGCAGCTGGGTGTGAGCATCATCAAGAACGCCATCACCCGCCCTGCGCGGACCATCGTCGAGAACGCCGGTCTCGAGGGCTCCGTCGTCATTGGCAAGCTCAGCGACGAGTATGCCGCCGACTTCAACAAGGGCTTCAACAGCGCCACGGGCGAGTACGTGGACATGATTCAGGCCGGTATCCTCGACCCCTTCAAGGTGGTCCGCACCGGTCTCATTGACGCCAGCGGTGTCGCCTCGCTCCTCGGCACCACCGAGGTGGCGATCGTCGATGCCGAGGAGAAGGGCCCGGGTGGCATGCCCGGCGGCGGCATGGGCGGCATGGGCGGTATGGGCGGCATGGGCGGCATGATGTAAAAAGGGCAAGGCAAAAGAAAAAAAGGAAAAGAAAAAAGTGAATTGGGGCGACGGGGTTCGGTATTGATTTACGGCGACTCGGTTGGGGGCATTTGGCTTGGTGTTAACGGATTGTACAAGGTGCCGTGGAATCTCCTCTCTGGGCTTCGGCCTTGGGTTCACAGCTGCATATTCCCGGCAGTGGTGGCCATGTATATTACATGTACGATCGCACTGGGTTAGAGTAGAGGAAGGAAGCAAAGAAGCGTGGAATTGAGTGAGTGGCTTCTACAATTATCAGAACAAGTATCAGACGAGAATGTGGGGTTGGAAGCACGGCGGACGGGGGTTCGCAGTCGAAGCCTGCCCAGGCAGAAATATAGAGGCCTGGGTTGGCGGGGGAGTGTGGCGCGTCCTGTTTCCACGCTTTGGGTTCTTGTGAGGCTCATGAGGTTGGAACCTAACTCTGTACCCGACTGTGCGACCCTGGAACCCAACAGCGCATGGATGGATGGGGAGGAGCGATGGTGGACGGTGGATGAATGGGGTCAGCAAAATGGCTGGAAGCGCGGCCCTGCATGGCATCCCTGGAGAGGCTGAAGGGGGGCCCTGAGCTGGTTGCTGTGCTCCAACCCCCCTGTTGCTGCTCTAGAGAGAGAGATCGAGTTCCCTGGAGAGGGGAGGGGGTGGGTCCACCCCCACTAATCACAGCTGCGCTTGGCACACCCCCGTCACCGCCGACAACCCACGAACGACCCCACCAAGCTGGCGCTGGTGTTGTTTTTTGGGCAGCCCCCAGTCACCCTTACCCCCCCTTCTGCCCGCCGTTTCATTGCCTGGGCCTGCTAATTATCGCCGGCTCGCCTCCACTGCCTCGTGTACTCTCCCGGACTTGTCTTGCTGCTGCTGCTGCCTCCCTTACCGAGATCGCAATCCACTGCACAAGCCTTTTCTTGACCTCCTGCGCCCGCAAACCACCCCCCATTATACTCCCGGGTCCTGTGCTGCTGCTCCCCCCCTCTCGTCTTATCGTAAGTGAGAGCCTGCAATTCGCAAGCAACCAAGATCCAAGACAGGGCTGTGCTGTGCCCGCCCCGAAGCTGTCATTTTATTATTTAACCCCTCTTTCCCGCTCCTGCCTGGCGCAAACCCACACGCCTGCTCTCCCCAACATCGCATCGTTGTCTTGGGACCAACACACCCCGACGACCGACCCTCGGCCCCGCTGACCGCCCGCCTTTGCGCAAAGTAGCTCCCCGAACTCGATTTCCGCCGTCCGTCGGTCCCGTGTGAACCTCGTACATCCAGCCTCGCGCTCAAACCGCTTCTCGCCATGGTAAGCCTTGACATGCGCACTCTCTGCTGGTCCGATGTCGCTGACGCGGTTCACGCTCCTTGCAGTCTCAATCCGGGTTAGTAGGAGTCCCCATGGTCATCGCCGTCGACGTTTCCCAGCCACGTCCCATCCCCCCTCTCGACCTGCCAACACCGAGCACGCGATCGACCGAGAAGGGGGGGGGTGGGCACGAGCTGGGCATGTATCGAGCAGGCGCCAACAACCAGCCGGCCCAGCTACCTCACAAAGACCAGGCGCTGATATCCGCAACTCTCTAGAGCCACCGTCAGCGCCGAGTGCGTATCAGCCTACAATGACCTGAAGCTCAACAAGAAGTACAAGTACATTGTCTTCAAGCTGTCGGACGACAACAAGGAGA
>MU855452.1:5152-60572 GCA_033296695.1 Staphylotrichum tortipilum | reverse complement strand
GTGGTCGAGAGCGTGGGCGCCGGCTACGAAAAACCCTCCCCAGTTTCGGGAGGGCAGTGGGGGAGTTGGGGTGGAAGCGGAAGGAAGTGGGGGAGTTGGGGTGGAAGCGGAAGGAAGTCAACTCCATGTCACCCGGACAACGCGGTGTGTTCTGCCAATCTGTTTGTGAGACAAGGACACACAGCAACCCAAAAAACCTCAGAAATAGCTCCTCATGGCCTCCTGATAACCCGGCCCTCCCTTGAGGTCGCGCTCAAAGTTGGTCTGCACATCCAGCACCTGCCGGATGTGGCTCATCGAGAGCGGCTCTCCCTTGTTGACCGCCAATGCTTGCGCCGTGCGCACTGTGTTCTTGATCTGCCGCCCGTTAAGCTCGTGCCGCGCCAACGTGTTGTAGTCCTCCTCGGTGAAGGGCATCAGGCTGATCTTCTCGAGCACCCTCACCCGCTCGATGAAGATCTTGAAGATGGCCTTCTTGGCCCGGTGGTCCAGGCTGTCGTACCGCAGGGCGATGTGGATGCGTGACTGGAACGCGTCGTCGAACGTCTGTCAGGCGTGTTAGCAATGCTGTGGGCTTACTTGCCCTGCAAGTCCGCTGTGGGAGAACTGCTACTCACCTCGACTCTGTTGGTCGTCAGGAACAGGATGCCCTGGAAGTACTCCAGCTGCCGCAGGAAGATGCTGACGAGGGCGTTCCGGTGGATGTCGTGCATATTGCGCTTTTCGAGGAACACGTCGGCCTCGTCGAGGAGGAGGATCGCGCCCCAGGCGTGGCAGATGTCGAGGATCTTCTGGAGCTCGCTTTCCAGGTACCGTGAGTCTGTCCCGAGCTCGCCGGCCGAGGCCATGTACAGGGGGCATTTCAGCAGCTCCGAGATGCCTTCGGCAGTCAGGGTCTTGCCGGTTCCCGGGGGCCCGTGGAGAACAGCTGGTTCGTGGTTTTAGCGAAGATCATCATGGAGAATAACAAGCCCACACGAAAAGGGGGTGCTTCAACGTACCAACTAGACCCTTGCCCTTGCCTTGGATCACGTCGTCGATGCTCTCAGTGGCATGGTACTTGTGGGACTCGACGAGGGCCTGTTTTCGCGGGTGGGTTTGTTAGCCATGTCATGATTTGGGGGGGAGCGGGAAGGACAAGGCATGGAAACGCACCTTGACAATGTCCTTCGTCTTGGGCTCAAGCACTAGCGAGTCGTAGGCCGTCTCATTCCACTGGATCTCCTTGACACCAGAGACGGTGAACTCTAGCCACAGTTTCTCGGCAAAGGCGAACCCAAGCACGACCGGGGATGCGATCAGGTACTCCTCGTCGCTGAACTCGGGTATCGGCTTGGCTTTGCTCCCCGCCGTGGACTCTGTGCCGGAGGTTGGCGTCTCGTCGCCGTTCTCCAGCTTAGCTTCCTCGCCCTTGGAGGTCACTTTGTCGAGCTTCTCTTCCCCGCCGCCTTCGTCATCGTCCATCTTGGGCACGCGGACGATCTGCACGTTCCCCTTTTCGTCCTGGAAAAGCTTGGTCACGAACTTGACCTTGTCTTCGACCTCGCCCTCAGCTTCGGCGTCAGAGCTGTCGCACCCGCAGCAGGCGGACTCGTCGCCCGAGTCCTCGTCGTCCGAGAGGAGGTCCTGGTCCTTGGGCCGCACCATCGAGATCGGGTAGTTGGGGTTGATGCGGCGGTGGATGCTGGGGTCCACCATGATGCGCCCGTTGATGTTGACCTTGATGATGGACTTCTTCTTCTTGTAGTACGCCATGCCATGGTGGCTCTTGTAGTGCACTCCGCCCAGCGACACAAACTTCTTGCCGCGCTCGATCAGCTCCTTGCGCAGCCGCTCCTCGTTCTTGTGGTACTTGAGCGGGTAGCACCCGAGGCTCGTGATCTTGCGCGCGCCGCGGAAGTCGCCAATCTCCTCGGACATGCTCCCGAACCCGAACTGCTTCCCGTCGTACTCGAAGTACTTGCCCTCGATGTAGTAGTAGTCGCCCTTCATGAGGCCGTGGTGCTTTTCGGCCATCTCCACCTTGAACACGCGGGGCTCGTCGTGCGAGCCGTACGTGGTCGTGTACGCGAGCGTGTTGGGCTTCCACAACGCCCAGAGCAGGTCAAACGTGATCAGCCCGTTCTCGAGCATGGGGTAGAGGCTACGAATGGGGGCAAAGTCAGCGGAGTGGACACCAAAGTATAGACTCGACTGGGCTGGACTGACCTGTTCTTGGTGTCGGCGTAATCCTTGTCGATGTACTTGACGAGCACTTTCAGGTGCTGGCGCATCGTCTCGGTGTGCTTCCTCGCCTTCTTGCGCTCGTGCTTGTCACCCCCACTGACCTTCTTTGCCTTTTTTCTGAGCTCCTTGACGTGCAGACGGAGATCCTCGAGATACCTGGATGAGCGTGAGATTCTGGACGTGCGAAGGGTTGTGCGGGGATGTATTGGGGGGGTGACAACTTACAGGAACAGCGTGTTGGGGTCGAGCTTGGGGGTGTCGTCGACCAAGCTGATGCCCTTGATGTCGCCAATGACATCCTGGAGACATTCGCGGAGCAGCTTGCTCTTGATGTCAACGATGGTCGTCTTGTACTTGCCTTCCCAGTCGAAGGTGCGGCGGACGTGGAAGATGAACTCGTCATACTGGGCGTCGACCGTCCGCTCGGCCGTGTCCTGGAGCTTGTAGTTGTGGATCGTGTCATCCCACACCTGGTCGACGCGCTTGTAATCCAGCTTGGTCGCCTTTGGCCGTTTCTTCTTGTCCTTCTGCTGCTGGATCAGGTTGGGATCCATACCGCCGACGTTGAGGTTCCCCCGTCCGGGCAAACGGGACCCTCCGCGGCGAGCTCTCGAGGCATTGTGGCGCAGGCCGGTGTCATAGATGGGCGGGGCCACTCTGGTGTTCAGGCTCGAAGGGTATGCGTACGAGCCGCCGGTGCTCTGGGGTGGCTGTTGGTGGTGGAGCTGGTGTGACTGCTGGTGGTGTGGTGGCGGCTGCTGCTGTTGTTGTTGTTGTTGCTGCTGCATGAGGAGAAGCTGGATCTGCTTCAGCATGTCTGCCGGGCTCATCTGGGGTCCTTCTTCGTCGGAGCTGTCGCTTCCATCGGCCTCGGAAGAGTCCGAGTCGTAATCCGACTCGGAAGGCTCGCAGGTTTTGGGGACCTTCTTCTGCTGCTTCTTGGCGCGCGCCTTCTTGGTGGCCTTCTGGGGCTCCTGGCGCTTCTTGGTCACCCGTTTCTTCTTGGAGCGTGCTGCCTCGGCCTGGGTGTCGTCGGAGGACGAGGACGAGGAGGTCTCATTGTCGCTTTCATCGCTGTCCGAGTCGTCGGACGACTCTGCGGGCGACGACGCCTTGTTGGACTTGCCCGACTTGCCCTTGGAGGAGTGCTTCTTGGAACACTTCTCCTTGGCTGACTTCTTGTTCGCGTCGGGCCTGTCGCTGACCTTTGGATCACCGTCTGTGGGCTTGGCGCCGCTCTCAACCGGCGGTTTCGGCTCTTCGCCCTTTGTGGGAGCCGGCGGGTTTCCCTCGCGCACGTCGGCCGAGGTCTTGTCTTCGGAATCCATTTCTCAAGGGGGCAAGATAAAGCTGGCGGGAGTCTACGCTTCACTGTTTGGCTTTGCGCTGGGCTCGGCGGGATCGGGCGCGAATGAAGCAAACGAGTTACAGGGCGGGCGATGGGCGTGGGAGGCTTGCGCCGCCGAGGCGGGGAGAGAGGACAGCCACGAGTGAGCTTCGAAACGCGGCGCGGCTAGTTACCAGGCGGCGACGTGGCCGACTGAGGAAGGTCCAGCGTTATGCAGCAAGGCGGACCGGGGCAGGCAGCCGGTGCAGAGAGTAGCGAACGTCGAGTGGATATGCCGTGGGCGGAACAGAGACAAGCAAGCTGGAGAGGTCTGGATTGGGTGTCCAGGAAGGCGAGTTGATGATGACTGGCAAAGTTGGAGGCGGCGCAAAGAACAGGAGGAAGGGAGAGGGAGAGAGGGCTGGCAAGAAGTTGGGAGAGGGGGTACTCCGTAAGAAAGGGTGTGTTGCGATGGCAGAAGAGAAGAGAGAACTGCACCCGGGGTCATGAACCACTCTCCATGCTGGCCTGACCTGGCAGACAGCCTACGAGCGACGGGTGCGTCCGATGGCGGAACCCGAGGCTGCAGTGTCGGCGCGTGTTGGCGCGACAAGCTGATGCAGGCTGGTTGTCGACCACCACAGGATGCAGAAGTCGGTGAGATGGTTGGAGTGCAGGGGGGCTGCAGGTGGTGTGCCGGGGACTCTGGCACGGCGGGATACGCAGCACCAAGGAATTTAAAGTCGTCCTGGGGCCAGGCTGACAGGGGGGTTCTCAGCGCTCCCGGGCTGTTGGGATTTGCAACACGAGGCTGTGTTATTTGGCTGTCTTGGAAGTCGTCTGCCTCTGAGGGGCTTGCCTTGTTCGTCCTGGCTGCACGTGTCGGGCGAAGAATAGTCCGACGACGGGGGAAATGGAGGGCGGGACGGAGAGAGGGATGGAAATAGGGGGAATCGGCGAGGGCAGGAGAGGAGCGTCGTGGTCTTGGGTGACGCGAGGTGAGACCGGGGAAAGTGAGGTACGACGTGAGCCAAGCTGCTGGACAGTCACGAGGCACTGGTGGTGCAACTCGGTGGAAATTATTGGCCCCCTGCCTATCAATGTTGAGTGAGTTTGGTCAGGGAGGTTTGAGACCTCGCACGCGCAGCAGGACACACCAGGTGGACAGCTGAGTGAGCGGGGTGGAGGACTGCTTCTGCTTGGGTGAGGAGGACATGGATGGGTGCTGGCTGGGCTGGGATGAGAATGGGATGGATGGTTGGGATGGGTGGATGGGTCATGGATGGATGGATCATGGATGGATGGGATGAATGGCGCTTGGCTTCAGTTCCAAGGTTGGCTTGGCTGCCTGTCTGTGCCACTCGCCCATAACAGAGCCTGCGAGACACTGTTCCAACACCTGCTCTGCCTCAGCCTTGGGGCCCACTAAGCTCCTCTTGATCCCCGCAGCAGCCTGGCTTCCCGCTAACTCCCCACCACATCAATGTACAAGTATCCACTGTGCTGGCAACAGCCAACCCCTTCTCGCCCCTCTCCCCCTCTCGCCTGCGGGAATGAGCCGCAGTGCGCGCGCGGGAGGCTCCCATCCTTGGCAGCCTCATTTTCTTTGAGTGGACGGCAGCCTGCAGGCCTGCAGTGAGGACGGGGGAGCCGCTGGCGAATTGCAGGGCGTCGAGCTTGATAGCTGCATGGGCTTGGGGTCCGTGGGGTTGGATGGAGCACACCGGCCAGCGCGGCCCTGCCTGGCGATCTCCACTCCCCCTGGCAGGAGCAGCGGCAGCATGGCCTCCCGTCGTCCTCTTCTTCCATCTCCATCCACGGATGTCGACATGCTGTCCTGGGCTTGCTGGCGGTTTGGACGACGGCTCTGCCCTGCCGTGTGCCCGTCAGCAGCTGGGTGTCGCGGCGGTTGCCTGTGCCCTGCCGTGTTTCGAATACGAGGTGGTCAATAAATCCCACCGCCCCAAGGCGCTGTGGCGGCGCGCGACGAGAGCCCGTTATCACCCGACATTGGTGGTGTGCTCGCTGGCGCTCGACAGCCTTGGAACGAGAGCGGTGCGCGGTGCGCGTCGGGATAAGCGATGGCCCGCTCAAGAGCCACAGGCTCAGCCCTGGAATGTCTTGCGCACGCAGCGGCGGTTGATGAAGCATCGCGTAGGGGGTCTCTGCAGGAAGGAGTTTGATGGGGTTGGCTGCCGGCATTCCCTCGTCCCTCCTTCTTGCATTTTTTTGCATTTGATGTTGGGGGGGCGGCGCGAGGGCGTCCACGGATTGCGCCACTCCTCGGTGCCCACTCAGAACCACTGGCAGTTGGATCCCAAACCGCCAGACTCGGATGGCGTTGGAGCAGCGTTGGAGCAGTCCTAGAACGCTCCAACAACAAACCAACTCCCAGAATAAATCACCACGTGACTCAGGAATTTTTGTTGACAACAAACTTGGCCCCCTCAATCATCATCCAGGGCTTCATCGGCCCCATCGTCCTGCGCCTCGGGGGCGGGGTGTCGCAACATAGGAACGCAAATATCAACCGCTGCCATGTGGGGGAAGAAGAGAAAAGCGCCAGACGAGGCGGTTGGCGTGGGGGCGCGGGCCGGATCCGAGTTCCACGCCGGGTCCAACGCCGGGCCACCACCCACCAACAGGCCAAGGATCGGGAGGCCGAGTCCCGGGCTGTCGGCTGATGGCTACTTTCGGCGACTCTACGAGTCAGAGCCCGACTTCAGGCAGCTTGCGAAGCAAGATCCCCGGTTTGCTGCATTGTGAGTTACCCCCCATCGATGGCCCACCCATGTTGCCCATGGGACCGCCGTTGGCTGAATGTCTGTGTACAGCCTCCAGGAGAATGGGCAGCTTGACTTCAGCGACCCGGCGGCTACCATGCAGCTGACCAAGACGTTATTGGAGCTCGACTTTGGCCTCAAGCTCAACGTCCCCGCCGACAGGCTGTGCCCCCCTGTTTGTTCTTCCCACGCACCAGCAGACCCAACGAACACGAGACGCCGTTAACACTGGCTGTTCATGTCAACAGGTCCCCAACCGCCACAACTATATCCTGTGGCTCAAGGGCCTTATGGACACGACATCGTACGACCAACCTGGCCGAGAGTTGTGCGGTCTTGACATTGGCACAGGTGCCAGTTGCATTTACCCCCTTCTGGGAACAGCTCAACGGCCCTGGTCCTTCGTCGCAACGGGTGGGCGCGCTTGCTTCACCTCGTGAGTGGAAAGAAATACGAAGCTAATCGCTTGCAGACATCGACTCCCGGAGTCTCAGCTACGCGAGGGAAAACATCCAACTCAACGGGATGGAAGACCGGATACGCTTTCTCGAGCGGCGACCAGATGACCCCTTGCTGCCACTCGGCGACCAGGGCATCCAGGCCATCGACTTTGTCATGATGAACCCCCCGTTTTACACATCCGAAGAGGACATGCTGTCATCGGCAAGCAAGAAGTCCCGCCCGCCAATGTCAGCCTGCACTGGTGCCCCGGTCGAGATGGTGTGTGAAGGCGGCGAGGTGGCTCACGTTGGCCGGCTGTTGGACGAGTCGTTGGTTGTGCGGGACCGGGTCCAGTGGTACACGTCGATGCTCGGAAAACTCACAAGCCTTGAGACCCTCGTGGAGCGGCTGCATGAGAACGGCGTCGACAACTACGCCGTGACCGAGTTTGTCCAGGGGAATAAGACGCGGAGGTGGGCGCTGGGGTGGAGTTTTGGGCCTATGCGGCCGGCCGAGCATGTCGCGCGTGGAATGAAGCTAAATCTGTGGAAAAAGATCCTGCCTCTGGCCGTCGAGACGGAGGTGCTGAGGATACCGGTTGACAAGCCAGTCGATCCGGTTATTGCTCGGATCCAGGAGACTGTCGGGTCCCTGGAATTGCTGTCCTGGACTTGGGAGCCCGAAGCAGCTCGCGGGCTGGGAAGGACCAGAGAGAATGTCTGGAGCAGGGCATGGAGAAGAAAAATGCTCCGAGAAAAGACAGGAGAAGGGAGGGAGGAGGCGTGCGGGCCAACAAAGCCCGCGTCAACGGGGGAATGCCGACTCGGGTTCGAAATCAGAGTCGTGGTTGGCAGAACTGAGACAACTGTCTGCCTGCGCTGGCGAGAGGGCCACGATCCGCTTATTTTTGAGAGCCTTGGTGGTTTTCTCGCGGGTAAACTCAAAACCCCTGGAATAGAAGAACATTCATGAAGTCCACCAGGCCGATTAACTGCGGTGTATAAAGGCTCTGCTCCCCGTAGCAGGTTCATGAAAAATGATATTCTAGGCTCTGGTTTTGTTTACGCATGGTGTTTTTTTTGGCGGTGTATTTGGCTGAATCGCGATGACGTAATTTTACCTGAGCAACCTTTTCATCCCACCGCCGGTGCCACCCAACAACTCGCATCACTTTGGCCGCCCCGGCAAATAATTATCGGAGGCATCCCTAGTGCCATTGCACCCGCGCCAGAATGTCGGACCCGTCGCAGCCGGCATCCCGCTTCACGCCGCAAAACAAGACGACCCACGAGCGGCTCTCGACCAACACCGTGGGCCTGGTCGCGCTGTCCGACTTTCGCAAGCGGCGCGCCGAGGTCCTCGAGCAGCAGGAGCGCGAGGCGCGCGAGGCGCTCTCGACGCGCACAGGCACATCGACCCCCGACCGTTCGTTGACCGCCACGCCGAACAACGCGAGCGCTGATAACAGCGAGGCGGAGAGACAAAAGAAGAAGAAGAAGGCAAAGCGCGCCAAGGCTCTGGTGTCGTTCGGTGACGACGAAGACGAGGCGGACGAGGATGGCCCCGGAGTGAAGGTCACGGTTGGGAAGAAAGGCAAACCAGATAATGCGGATCAAGGAGGCAACGACAACAGCGAGGCTGCGACAGCGGCGGCGGGTGACGAGGACAACAAAGACACCAAGGACAAGAGCAAGAATACAGGGGCCAAGGTCGCAGCAAACACCTCGGTCGGCATCGTGCCGCGGGCGCTGACCAAAGCCGCGCTGCGGCGGGAGGCGGCCGAGAGGGAGGCGCTGCGCAAGGAGTTCCTGCTCCTGCAGACGGCCGTCAAGGCGACCGAGATCGCCATCCCGTTCGTCTTCTACGATGGTACCAACATCCCGGGAGGCGTCGTGCGGGTCAAGAAGGGCGACTTTGCTTGGCTGGTCCTGGACAAGGGCCGCAAGGTGGGCGCGCAGCTCGCAGTCGGTGCCGATAAGAATGTGAACGCCAGGCGAGACTGGGCCCGCGTGAGCGTGGACGACCTGTTGCTCGTGAGGGGGACAATCATTGTACCGCATGTAAGTTGGTCTCCGTGCTGTTGACATGACCCCTTTTGCTAACTCGTTTGTCTTCTCTTAGCACTATGAGCTATATTTCTTCATCATCAACAAGACCTTGGGCCCCGGCAACAAGCTCCTCTTCGACTACAGCACCGAGGCCCCTCCAGCAGCGGCAGCGGGAGCTGCCGGCCCCAGCGCGGCTGGTCTTGGCCGCAGCGGCGGCACAAGCCTTGCTGCGCTTGAGGGGGCCAACGACGACCCGTCCTTCACCAAGGTGGTGGATCGGCGATGGTATCAGCGCAACAAGCACATCTACCCGGCCAACGTATGGCAGGAGTTTGACCCCGACAAGGATTACTCCAAGGAGATCCGGCGGGATCCTGGCGGCAACGCGTTTTTCTTTTCGAAATAAGGCCCGCTGCGTCCTGCGTGGCGGCGCGATATCGGCGCTGAGAGCGTTCTTCATCGGCAGGTTCAATCCATCTAGACCATCTCTCTGTGAGCAACACTCTCCTGCGATTTTGTGAAGGGGGGAAGGTTGCGGGGCCAGGGTTGCTCACTCTCAGGACGTCAGCTGCCAGAACCCCCATCCCAGAAAGGCCAGCATCGGCCAGCCCGGCCAAAAGATCATGAGCAATAGGGCATTGCCGCTGGGCCCGAGGATGAGCACAAACAGCTCAAACTCGAGCCTCTTGCGGAGCCGCCTGCATTGCTTGGAGTCCCAGGCTGTCCATGTGAGGTGCCTCGTCACGAACAGCAGCCTCGCGGCGATGACCCTGGACACCAGCAGTGCCCTCCAGACGATATTCTTGCTTGCCCACCACGAGGCGGCCGCAAGGATGGTGGCGGCGAAGTAGGTGCGGATGGCGAGGTGGATGGCGGCGGAGCCGAGGAGCTGCTGGAATTGCACGGCACTGTTGACGAGGGGGTAGATTGTGGAGATGATGTCGGACCGTGGGCTAAGGGAGACGACGCCCGGGGCGGATCTCGACGCAGCGAGCAGGGCCATGTTTGTGATGAAGCAATGGCGGTGGTGGTGTTTGTTGTCTTCGAGGGAAAGCTTCCAGGTCCATCTGTCAGGGACGAGGGGTTTGATGGGCCAGGTCTCTGGGGTCCTTGACGCAGGAACCGCCGGGGCATGGCGAGGAGATGGGGTCTACTTTAAGTTCCAAGTATTTATGTGGTATTTGCTGGGGACATGATGGCACAGGCATAGTTCCCCGCGAGACGCTCGACGCCAAAACAAGCTGGAATGTCTTGGCACCCTGTTTGTGACATGCCGGGCTGTTTTCGTCGGCTACAGCTGGGTGCAGCTCGGTTGCGAAACTTGCGGCCCACCATGTCACTGTGGTTCCGTCCCTCTCGCCCCTCTCTCGTTCTTGTGGATAAAACCGCTGCTCCGCGTCCGGCATGGCTTCCCCTCTTGTTTTGGGGCCACTCTCCCGCTTCCGAAGCCGCTGGCGGGGTGGTGTTGTTGTGGGCCATGAACGCCGCGCCAGCAATAAACCCACGTGGGGGCCGTCGTTGGCGATCTTGAGCAAAGGGGCGAAGCGGGCGGGCGTGTGCCATTGAGATTTAGGTGCAGCCGCCGGAACCCCCGTGCCATTACACATTTGTGTGGTGGTCGGGCGCGGGGGTTGCCGTTGCAGCCAGGTCCCGTGCGGGGAGGGGTCGTTGGAGGGGCGCTATTTCAGGGTTCCTCAACGCCGGATCCCATCGGAGTGGGTCTGTTGATCCTCGGCGCGCCGCTCGGCCATGTGGGGCAGCAGTGGCGGAGATCGCACTGGGTGTCTTGTCTCCTGCCAGGAACGTGCAACCGTGTTGCTGCTGATTGGCCCAGGAATGGAACGGGTCTGGGCCACACTTGGCAGCGATGGCGACGTCGTGGCAGCTTTCTCGATGGTTGTTGGTGTGATCTGTTGGTTGTGATCCCTTGTGGCTGGTGGATTGATGAAGTCGAGGGGTGAACGACCGAGGGAGCTGGGGCTGGTGTGAGACTGTCGGGTAGATGCTCGCTCGAAGCAGTTCCAGTCAAGCTGCATCCGGGGACGTTTATCGTTTAGAATCTCGGGGCTGATGCGTTTGTCATCTGGATCTGGCAGAGGTGCGCTACGGCAGCGTTTAGATGGGTGGTTTATTTATGGCACATGAATCCTCTATAAATCTAGTCGCCCTCCTCCAACTCCTGACAGTCATCCACACCCCCTTCAAACCCATTAGTAGGAGTATCACAAAGCCCTCTCCGCATCCAGCCCCATAACCCTCCTTATCCCCGTGTTCCGCACCACCGCAAGGCCACTTGGCAGCCTTTCAACACCCTCCCCATCCAACGCCCCGTCCCACATTCCCATCGCCATGCCCGTCAGGAATTTCCCCAGCGGTTTAGTGGGGCTCCACGAGCTTCCCGCCGCGAACCGCACAATCGGCGACATGACGCTCCCTGCCACGTTCTTGATCAGCCCAAAGTCGGGCAAGAACGGCTTGATCTCCTCGTGGCCCGTCCAGTCAACAAATGCTGGCCTGACGCTGGTCGCGCGGAAGGACGCCGGATTCGATGCCTGAATCTCGCCCAGGGAGAGCTCGGCCTCGCCTTTGACTTTCCCGAAGAAAGGGGTGAGACGGCCAGGGGTGAAAGTGGCACCCTCGCCCGAGACGTAGACGAAGTGGAAAGGCTCCTCGGTTTTAGAATTTTGAGGGAGTGACTGGAAGGCCTTTGCGGCAGCAAGGGGGTATGTTTTCGTGATGGTGACATATTCCCTTCAAACAGAAGTGGGCATGTTAGCTGCAAATGTTGGTCCAAACGGTGACTGTGATGTTGTCAGGCGTCCTGACTCTTTGCTGACTTGTGTCTGGCTAATACCGAGCGCCCAGACACAGCCTTGGGCATCTCGGAGCTTGCTGAGAAGGTCGGGGTCGTAGGAAGCAAAGTCTTCGTGGATGATGACATTGATGCGATCGTCGGCAAACTTGACGGGCCGTCGGCTGAGGACTGAGATTTTGGTGACGTCCTTGGTCCTGATCATGGCATCGAGCACCGCCGTGCCAACGAGCCCGGTAGCACCAGTCAGGATGAGATGCATCTTCTCGAGTCTAGGAGCGTGCAGGAACCCGATATTGTTGAGTTTGAGGAAATGGGGCAACTTTCCAGCTGGACGTGTTGCAGGATCAAAGGCAAATGGAGATAGGATAGAGGGGAGAAAATAATCGAAACCTCGAGGCATCGCCGTTTCTTGTTTATCTCGAGGATTCTGCCGAAATAGGCATCCCCGTCAAATGACACCGGGGTTTACTCGGCGTTAACAGAAGCGGTCCTGACTCCTGCGGATACAACTAACTCCGCCCAATCGCGGATTCCAACACCCACATTCGAGGAAGAGATTACATGGGCACTGGGTCACCAAAAAAACAGCTGACATTGGGAGAACCCGGCTACTCTGCAGTCAAGAACCAAACCACACCCGGCAAGCTTATTGGATCGAAGAGAGACGCGGAGCCGGCTGCTTCGGTGTCCCGGCTGATGTCGCCGTGGTGCCAGGGCTAGTGCTGGCCATCTTGTTACAACTCGGTGGCGTTAGTCAACCCAATGCCCATGTCTGTAGCACGGGCCTTCTTCTTCTTCTTCTTGGACTTGAACGCAGATCCCGCGCGCCAAGCGTCGTCTATTTTAAGGCCCCTCGTCGCCTCTTGGGACAGCTGAGTCGGCCTCTCGAAAGGCACCTCAAGCTCCGCCTTTTGTTCGGCGACTGGAGCGCAGCCGAAATCGCTTCCAGAGTCACTGAAAGGACCACAGTTGTCGGATTCCTTGGAAACAAAAACCGCGCCTGGCAAACGTTAGAAGACGGGAGATTCATGGGCGATACTGCTAATCCTGCATACCTTCGGTGATCTTGAGACCAGCGAACCGCTCGCATGTTTCTCTGCCCTTCTGGAGCACCTGGATCTGTTTGACAAGCTTGCTGCGCTTGGTGCATATTTCCTCAGCCTCCCCGGCAATGCGAGCCACCTGGTCATCTGACATGTGGAAAACAGAGAGGGGAGGCAAGATGCCATCCAGCGCAGACAGCAGCTCGGCCTCAATTACCTGAACTGCCATGTCGTCGACAAATCTCTCGAGAGCGACCTAGTGACAGCAAACCGAGTTAGCGGCGAGCTGCGCGGCCATGTTGTTTATGCAAAAACTGACCTTGTAGTAGGCGTCGAGTGAATCCATGGCCTCGTTGGCGGCAAATCGCTCCACATTTGGCTCAGGGTCCTCAGCCAGGGCGTCGGAGAGGCCTTTGAGGTTGTAATAGCCGCCCAGATGATGTTGTTCAGTGAGAGAGCCGACGTTGAGGAATTGGCATAGAACGGCTTCACGCTCCTTTTTTCTCCTCTCGCGGCGGATGCCCTGAAGGATAGCGGCGAAGTTGCGGTTGCATGTAACCGGGTGCCCCCTGCGATGAGGTTTCAGCAGCTCCGAGGTTTTCTCACTTGACTGCTTCAAGATCTGCTGCATTGCCGGTTCGAAGACGTGTTGCTGGAGCGCCTTAGCGGTAGACTCGTCCGCCAGGTGGGCAATGACGAGCTTGACAAAGCAAGAGGCAGCGGCCCAGACCTTTTTGACATGATCGCGCGCGATGGCTTCCCACGGGCGACACTGCTCAAGGAACAGATCAGCAACAACCATTGGACTGAAGGTCCCTGGCAGCTCTCGTCCCCGAGTCCGACGCATCAGCTCCTCGATCTGGGTGACGAACTGGTCCCTGGTGATCCGAATGACTCGGGGGGGGCTGGAGGCGTCGAAAGGCGAGGTCACCGAATCGACAACCTCGTGAAGGTGACCTCGGCGGGACATTTCGGAGGCGAAATCCTGGTTGAGGTTCTGGACGATCGCCCTGATGCGTTGGTGATAACCTGTCTCAGACTTGGCGTCGGAGAAGAAGGCATCGTTGTAGCTCCCGTCCACCGAGGTCTTGACGAGGGCCTGGAAAGACTGGCTCAGCTGGAGCAAGTAGGCCCGCTGCTCCATCGGGCTCGCTCGCGGGGTCCCAAGGTCCGCGAGTTGACCCTGGCAGGACTTGAACTTCCGATTTATCTCATCCATTAAGCCAGGAAGCTCGGTCGTAATCTGGCCCAGGAGAACCTTGCTGAGACGGCTGCGGAGTCTCTCAATGCCGAGGGAGGAGACAGGAAGGGCAGCCCAAGCTCCCGAATTGAAAAACGCGGCCTCCTCAGCATCTCGGGTGGAAAGGTCTGAGGAACCCTTCTCCGAGTCAATGTTCTTCAGGACGTGCCAGCCATGGCGAAACTCGACCTCTTGGTTCTTGGCGAGAGAGAGGTACAAGGCTTCTCTCTCGCCGCCTGGGACCAAATCGTCGGGCTTCGTGATTACTCCCAAAGTGCGAGCTCCAGACTCGTCCACGGTCCGAGCCAGCTTCAGGACGACCTGGTTCGCGAAGTCGTTCTTGGCGGATACCACGGCGAGGATGATACAACGCGGTTCCCTCATGTAGGACCGGACGATGTCCTGGATGAGAGCTACGTCGGAGGCGGTCTGGTTCTTGGTCTCGGAGTGGATGAGGCCAGGAAGGTCGACGATGGTGAGGTGAGGGCGGTCGGGGCCGGTTACCTCGACGCGGAGGATGTCCTTGGAAAATGCCCTGCTCTGAGGAGCGATGCCCATCTCGAACTTTGCGCTCTCCACCAGCTGGGGGAGATGGTCAAAGCTGTCCAGCTCCTTGCGGAAGGCCAGAAGATCCTCACGCCTGTCGTCGGGATGAGAATCATGGGGAACGATGGAGACGGTGGCGTTGACGTAAAGGGACCTCCGCAAGACCAGCTCGGTTGGGAAGCGGGTGCACAGGTTGCTCCTGACGGGGAAGGAAACGCCCGAGATTGCCTCGAGGACGGAGCTCTTGCCGGATGACTGGTCGCCGCAGACGATGATCTGGGAAAGGGAGATGTAGCTGTTGATACCTTGCAGACGGAGCTGGTCAATCGAGTCGAGGAGCACGAGCTGGTCCTCGGAGCACAGCTTGCTCAAGGTGTCGGTGGCGAAGGCGACCATTTTGAGTAGGCGACGAAGGACTGGGTAAAACAACAATGGGACAACCCAGGAATGTCTGGCGAAGACGGTGAAAAATCGACAGGGAGTGATCGAAAACCAGACCCAAGATGATGGCTTGTGGGTGCTGGTGGCAACTGAACTGAGTGCCCGAGCAGGAAACGTGTGATTTATGTCCTGCTCCTCCGGACATTCAACTCAGAGGCTAACCAGGGCGTCTTTCGGGCCTGGATACGGCAGGAGCAGCAAACAGAGGGTGTTGCCCCCCCCCTTCATTGTGCCTTGTTGGGCCTATCATCGGGCCGGCGCTTGTCGGTTGGTTGGTTTGGTTGGCTCACAGCGCAGGCAGCCGGCTCACACAGCCAATGCACAGGGCAGATTCGACCAAGGCTACGTGCGGTTGGCCTTGGAGTCAATCTGATGCGGTGGTGATGGTGGTGGGTCTTCGCAGGCAAACCTGTGTCTCGAGCCGACAGGAGTCTTTCACTGGCGCTGGCCAATCTTTGGCTGCTGGTAGGGCGTATTCTGTTTGCAAGGCAGAGCAGTGAGCGGCCAGGACAAGCTTTCAGCGGGTTGATGGGGAGCGGGATGCAGCAGTCGGAGGGGGCGATGTGCTTGCTTGATTGAGAGAAGCATGGCGATGAATCCCGCCAGTTTTGCCCACAAGTCTCAACTCATTTTCTCTCTCTCAGGGTTGGGAATCGAAGGTTTGAGGGCAGGATGGTGTCGGACATGACGACAACCTGAATCGTTGCTCAACTGGAAGTCTGAGTCAATACTCCATACAACAAGCCCTCTCTCGTCTGTTGTATTCCGATGAAGCATAAATAAGGCTGTGACACAAAAATTGTGAGCATGCCTTTGCTTGTTCCTCGTCTCAGGCTTTGTTTACGACTTGCCTCTTCTGGACACGGGCTCGGCTGGCTTCACCCGGCCTCCATCGTCGTCCTCATTTTCTTCGTCTCCCCTTTTTTTCATACCCTGCCCGGCCCAGGAAGCTATGAGACACCCCCCCTGAACGTCCAGCGTTGCGGGTCCCTGCGGGCCCTGTGGGGGCCATGACCTCTCAAGAGATCGGGGCGGGTGTCGATCCCAATGTCTCTCGTTGCCGGCCCCGAATTGATTTCGCCAACCCTTGTTTCACCACCACTGCCCACCACCCCTCCCCTACCGGAGGACAGACCCTCCCGTCTTTGCTAGTGTTGCCGATGAAGTTCCACGTTCAACCGGATTGAAGACGGTTCTGGCAGTCCGGTCTCTGCTGTGGCCGCCGTCGTGTGACTGGCAGCCAGTGAACACGGGCGAGCTAGACATCTTGGCTGCGCTGGCCGGCGGCGCCAAATGACGATGGGCGGCGCCAAACGCCTCTGCGTCCAAGTGCGGGCTCCCGAGGCCCTGGAACCAGGCAAGATGCATAT
This sequence comes from Staphylotrichum tortipilum, assembly GCA_033296695.1. NCBI lineage: Eukaryota > Fungi > Ascomycota > Sordariomycetes > Sordariales > Chaetomiaceae > Staphylotrichum > Staphylotrichum tortipilum. Next base: position 44,292 of record MU855452.1, on the reverse strand, counting down.
GCCCGAGACGGGGGGCGGTTGGCTCAAAAGGCGTGGCCACGTCCTCGGTCATCTCCTGGTCGGTCTGCAACAAGCCACCTTGACCGTCCCCCCTTGCCCCACCTGGGCCTCCGTTGGTCGTATCTTCTCGAATCTGCACGCAAACGGTTGTCCCACCGCCGCCATGTTCCTCGGCACGCTGCTCGGCCTCGGAGCGGCGTGCGCCACCCTTGCCACGGCCGTCGAGCTCACGGGCTATGAGTACATCGTTGTCGGCTCCGGCGCCGGAGGCGGGCCCCTGGCCGCCCGTCTCGCCCTGGCCGGACATAAGACTCTGCTGATCGAAGCGGGCGATGACCATGGTACAAACATCAACTACACTGTGCCCGCGTACCATGCGCGGGCGTCCGAGGATCAGCAAATGTCCTGGAACCTCTTCGTCCGCCACTACGCCGACGACGCCCGCCAGGCCCGCGACTGGAAGACCACCTACGATACCCCTGATGGCGGCGTTTACACGGGCCTCAGCCCGCCTGCCGGGTCGACGATGCGCGGCATCCTGTACCCTCGCACCGGCACCCTCGGCGGCTGCACTGCCCACAACGCCATGGTGGCCGTCTACCCCCACCGGTCCGACTTTGAGTATCTGGCCACCCTGACCGGCGACGCCTCGTGGTCGCCCGACAACATGCGCAAGTACTTCGAGCGGTTGGAGAAAAAGCAATACCTCACGGGCCTGCCTAAGGGCCACGGCAAGGACGGCTGGCTTACCACCGAGCTCACCCCGCTCACCATCCCGCTCAAGGACCCCCAGCTGCTTGCCACCCTCACCGGCGGCGCCTTTGCCCTCGGCGACCTCACCAACCAGGTGCTCAATATCGGCACCCTGCTGGCGGGCGACCTCAACGCCGACACTGAGCTCCGCGACGAGACCTCGCACTATTACCAGATCCCCATCACCACCAACAACGGCGCCAGGACCGGCAGCCGCGAGTTTGTCATCGCCGTCCGCGACGCCGTGAACAAGGACGGCAGCAAGAAGTACCCGCTCGACGTCCGCCTCAACTGCCACGTCACCAAGGTCGTTTTTGATACCACCGTGTCGCCGCCGCGCGCCACGGGCGTCGAGTTCCTCGACGGCGCCCACCTCTACCGCGCGAGCCCCCTCAGCAAGCCCACCAAGACGGGCACGCCCGGCTCCGCCGCCGCCTCGCGCGAGGTCATCATCTCGGGCGGGACGTACAACTCGCCGCAGATCCTCATGCTCTCGGGCGTGGGCGCGGCGGCCCAGCTAGAGCGGCTCAACATCCCCGTCGTCGCCGACCTCCCCGGCGTCGGCACCAACCTGCAGGACCACTACGAGACGGCCGTGTCGGCCAAGGTGCCGCACGAGTGGGCCGCGCTCAAGGGGTGCAGCTTCCAGTTCAACGGCACGCACGACGACTGCCTCGACCGGTGGCAGAAGCCCGTGCTGGGCGACCGCGGCACGTACACTACGGCGGGGCTGTCGGTGACGATGCTGTACAAGTCGAGCACCAGCGCCGACGGCGCCTTCGACACGTTTGTGTTTGGCGGGCCCGTCAACTTTGTCGGCTACTACCCGGGCTACTCGTACCACGCGTCGGCCGAGAAGGACTGGTGGACGTGGGCGATCCTCAAGGCGCATCCGCGCAACCTGGCCGGGCGCGTGACGTTGCGGTCGGCCGACCCGCTCGACCCGCCCGATGTGCTGTACAACTACTTTGACACGGGCAACGGCGACCACAAAAAGGACCTGCAGGCCATGTACGAGGCCATCCAGCTGGCGCGGCGCGCGCTGCTCCGCCAGCCCATTCGCTCCAACGAGGTGCTCCCCGGCGCCGAGTTCAACACGCAGGACGAGGTAGAGACGTACATCAAGGACACGGCCTGGGGCCACCACGCCAGCTCGACCTGCCCCATCGGGCCTGACGGCGACCCCATGGCCGTGTTGGACAGCAAGTTCCGCGTCCGCAAGGTCCAGGGCTTGCGCGTCGTCGACGCATCCGTGTTCCCGCGCATCCCGGGCACGTTTACCGCCATGTCGACGTACATGGTGGCCGAGAAGGCGGCCGAGGATATTCTGAGCGAGCTGTAATTAGGTATTGCCTGTTGCCGCTGTGCTTGCCCAGTGTCAGATTAAAGTTATTGCATCTTTGATAGCATGAATCACCCCTTGTATTGATGAATGAGGATCTGAGTCATGATCCCTTTGATTTTCCTACTCGATTCCCTGCTCGGACTGTTTGAGAACAGGAGCGGCCGCCTTGTTTGGCGTGAGAAACCCGACTCCTCCCTGCGGCATGTTCTGTTTGATGGCACAGATTCACCAGTGCTTTTGTGCGCATTCCTATTCGCGAACATGACTCGTGCCAGGGGAGATGATAGCCCACTACCCATGCCTTTTGGGGCTAATATCCTTCTTCTGTTGCATTGTGGCTAGGAGCAAATTGGCCGTGTTTTGGCTGCCCCTTGTCGCGACCTTGAAAGGGGGGCTGAAAAGGGGGTGGGAAAAGGGGCTTGGGGCGAGGGGGGAGCAACTCAAGCGCTACTCAGAGCAAGACAACAGCCGTCAATCGTTCTCCCGTTAATCAAAGTCATCCAGCAAGGAACCGCGTTATCAACAAGGGACACACAATTGCTCAACTTGTGCCCATGGAGCAAAGATCACATCAGACAGCCACTGTGTATTGTACAAGTACCAAATCAGCAGATATTTACTCCTTTTCTATAGCCCGATATTCCATTGTTACCGAAGAAGAAAAACATTACAATCATGAGGGGGTATCATCCAAGCTTCAACTTCCATTGCCTGAACGGAACCGTGCTAATCGGGGCGGCGAACGCGGCATGTAAGCTGCCGGGATGCCATCCCTCTCGTCGCGGCTGGCCACCCCAGCCTCCAGATCCTTGGGCTGATCCCCGTCGGATCCCGTCGTCGGTATCGCCAGTAGCTCCTGGCTCGTGTTGTAGCACATGGCTGAGTACCCGGCGGCGCCCGGCTGCAGGTTGAGGGCCTCCTGGTCGTCGTCGGCGGTCTTGTGGGAGGGCGAGAATGGCTCCGTCTTGTGGGTGAAGGACCGGCGGACCGAGATGCCGTTTTCCTGCAGGCGGATCTTGTTGCCGTAGTTGGACGGGTTGTTGGGCGCCGAGGGGTGGGACCGCAGGCCGAGCTTGAAAGCGATAATCTTGAGGAGCGGCTGCAGGGTGGCAAGGCCGCCGGCCGTGATGGCCATGCCCTGCTCGACTGTGGACCAGATGGCAACGTCGACCGTGTCGTAAAGGAAGTCGTCGCTTGCGAGGAGCCGCATGTAGGGGAGCCGGACAACAACGGCCGTGCTCGCGCTGTTTATCACAGAATGTTAGAGAACCGAAATTTTTAAAACCTTCCCCTGGAGGGAGGAAGACACTTACACACAACCAAGACCCATGAGCAGGGACAAGGCCCACTTGGTCTTGCGTCGGATGGCGAGATGCGAGATGATCCAGGCGGGCATCAGAGCAAAGGTGAAGTCGGTGATGATGTTGATGGCGCTGAACAGCAGGGCTAGGGCGATGACGACCTGGTCGGGGATGCAGGTGCCGGTTTGGCTGTACTTGTTCCAGAAGTAGCTGACGGGCCAGCACTGAAAGATGCAGGCGAAGAAGAAGACGGTGCAGCTGATGATGCTGGTCGCCATGGTGATGCCGAGAATCCACTTGTGGACGCGCTCGACGATGATGCGGCGGAAGAAGAAGGTGATGGACAGCTTGGTCAGCGTCATGGTGACGGCGTAGGACGGGTAGCAGTACCACCACCACTGAGTTTGTGTTAGATATCAAATGTTTCAGAAGCGGGATGGGGGTTTGTTTGCTCGAGTACTAACCTTCCTGGCCGTCGCATAAGACTCTCTGCTCAGGTTCTCAACATGTTGGCCTGTTCCGTTGGCCACACCCGACAGGGAAAACGAGCAGTAGCAGGCAAAGCAGAGCTAGCGGAAGCTGTGGGTTAGCATTAAGCACATACAGGTAATGGAGGCGACGGAAGAGACGACGTACTGCTGCAGAGACCATGAGCCAGTCGTCAGTGCCAAAGGCTTTGAGGAGGCGTACGCGGACGAAGCAACGGAGGCCGGTGACGACGGTGGCTAGGACCAGGGCGGCGATGTTGACGCCGGCGAGCTGGGCGGCCCGGCTCTCGGTGGACGACGACATCATGCTGTCTCGGTAGATGATCGGGATTCCGGCGAACTGACCAGTCTCGGCTGGCGGTGGTTTGTGCCGAGGTTAAGATGCTCGCCGTGAGGGGAGCTTTTTCCAGTGGTGTTTGTTTCACGAGGCCGGCCACAGCTGGCGGCAACGGATGGTCGTCCTTGGGACAGGAGAGGGACGTCGAGACCTGGGAGAAATCATGGAGAGAGTGCTTCCAGTTAAGGGCGGCGGGGTTGGTGTTTTCTCAGCTTCCGGGGGGGCGTGTGTTTTGCTGACTCCAAGCCAGAGGAGAGCTTGGGGGCCAGTGCCGAGGAGATAGTGATGCGACTAGGCAAATTCCGAGCGTCGTCTTGGAACTGGGCACTGCACACACACGGACCGCCAGCCACCACGCGACACCAGGATGAAACGAGAGGACGTTCTCCAGGGCACGGAGTACATATGTACTCTCTGACCTTGGTGAGCGCGGGGGATGGAGGGCGGCGAGGAGAGCTGGTTGGTGGCCCGGGGTCCAGGGGCCCGGCTCATAAGGAACGATCAGGTTCTTCAAGCGTCGGCCCGGGGAGCATGGCAGAATCCGGAGGACAGGGAAGGGGGGGAGGAGGTGGAACGTGGCTGAGGTGGGGAAGGGAGGGAGAGAGCATCAGCCCGAAGAGCTGGGTCAGCCCCTGGACTCGGACATCAACAACGACAACAGGACGACAGAGTTTGGGCGAGGGAGGGGCGGCCAGGCTCCCGGATTTGACAGATGCAGCCAAGGGATGGCCATGCGAGATGGCGGCGTGCTGTCGAGCCAATGACAGGGGATGATGGCGGTTGGGACCCCCCTCACTCCGTTCCTTGGAGTTGGCCGCGGACGACACCAGGATGGCCCTCCCCCAGGCCAAGAGCGGCTAATCCGAGGTGAGGCTTTTCGATTTTGATTTGCAGTTCGCAGGTCAGATCCAGTTCTGCTCTGTGGGGCCGTCGGGCTCTCCATCGCTCGCTCGCTCCCCGTCCAGGGGCGGTGCCTGTTCCTCGGCCCAATGTGTTGAGATGAAGGATGGCAGATGGGATTGGGAGATGGGCAATGAATGGATGGGACAATGGACTGGGCAAGTCCCTGAACGTCGAGTGGGTGCCCAGCGGAGACTGGGGACGTCCCGAACGGGTCTTGTGCGCGCGGCAGCTGGCCTCGCTAAGGAGCCTGCCCCTCCCTCGCTTCCCCAGTGCTTGCTCTTGCTCGTGTTCCTGTTCCTCTGCTTTGCCTCTCAGGGCGCGAGAATCGGTGAGCAATGAGCAGTGTGCCGTGCCCAAGTTGAGTGAGCTTCACATGCTGAAGTGCAAGTATCAAAAAGGTGGCGCTGCTAACTAGCGTGCTACCTAGTGTAACCACCAATGCGGCGTGGCAGGCGGATCTCCCAGCTCGTCGCCGATCTTTGGCCTGGCCTGGTCAGATCGTGCGCTGCAGCATTTGCCAGTTGCAGGGCAAGCGGGCAGCAAACGGCAGGGCCAGGGCCTTCACCCGCCCCAACACGAAGTCGACCGATCGAGCACCAATCGAGTACAACCCATCGAGCCGGGGTCCGCAGCGCCGCTCCAGGCGGTGATTCCACGACGGGAAACAGGCCTCGTCTGGGCAGGTAGCATGTGAGCCCCAGCAAGGGTCTGTGCGGAGCCTGCCACTCTGCCATGAACTGTACAAAAGCCATGTAACCGCAGCTGGCCGCGCCGTGACATGCTCACCGTCGCAACCTCCGAGGATATGATTGGGCTCGACAGTCAGTGCCGGGGCAATCGCTGCTCGTGGGCATGGTGAGCATGCAGCCACCGCGACGGTTGTGGGCTGCGGTCGGGGATAGGAATGCCAGAGCCGTCACATTCGCAAGGCTTCAGGCCCTGTCAAGGACCCCTCAAGGCCCCGCGTCAGACCCCATCACTTCCCCTTCACTCTCGTCAGTGCAAGTTCGCCGACCTCCCGGGCGAGACAATTGCCGTATCCGGGGAGAATCTGCCGTGCACCACCAGTGCACCCAATCCCTTGGCCCCCTCCGCCCAACAAGCCCGTCAGCGTGGGTCAGCGTTGCAGTTGGCTCAGGTGCTGTTTTGCCCCCATGTGCTGCTGCAGGCGTCTTCCTCTGGGATCAGGCCCGCACGCCCAACTCCAATCAGGCTCCGAGGCTGCCGAGTTACACAGTCAACTAGCCTCTGTCGACGATGACGCTACGCGCGAGCTGAAACCTTTTCCACGTGCGGTTCAAACTATTTCATTCATCATCCGCTGCCCTGTGGTCAATGCGGATGCCGTTGACTGTCGCCGCCACCACACTCTCTTGAGACAGAGCCGGAGTGACGTTCGCTTCAATCGTGGTTGGGCCAGGCCATGCCAAGTCCGAGCCAAGATCCACCCTGGCCCCAAGCGGGGCGCGGCCGGGGTGTTGAGAGATCGTGCCCCAGCGGCTAACCGCAAACGGACACCGCACGGGTTTACTGCGGAACAAAGCGACTCAACCCCATGCTGTTGCCATGTGGGGCGCCAGGGTCGAGGGTTGGGGTCGAGGGCCAGGGTTCTTACGAGGATGTGCCTCGGCCCTCACAGCTGCAGCCAACCGACGACGACGAGGTCCCACCTGCCCAGGAACAACACGCCATTCCACCACACCACCCACCCTTCATCCCAGGCACCCTCCCCGGCGTCATCGCCATCGCAGGCGTCATCGCAGGCACCGCCGCCGTCAACAGACCACGGACGGCACGTGTGGGTTGCCACCAAGACCAGAGACTTCCATACCTGCCTCTGGGACATCGTAGAACCGATAACGAGCAAAAGCAATCCATCCATTTGACCGTCTTCGTCTTCGTCTTCGTTCGCGGTCACACCCTCCCCCCGAGCCGCCACCATGTCGTCATCCTCGTCCCCCCCGACCCCCCAGACCATGCGCGCCTGGCAGTACTCGAGCACCACCGGCGGCATCGAGAAGAATCTCGCCATCAACGACTCGGTCCCGCTGCCAACCCTGTCCTCGCGTCTTGGCGATGCCGAGCTTCTCGTTCGCGTCCTCGTCGCGAGCCTCAACCCGGCCGACTACAAGGCCCCCGAGCTCGGCCTGGTTGCCCGCGCTGTCTTCCGCCCCCCCGCCACCCCGGGCATGGATTTCTGCGGCCGCGTCGTGAAGACAACCCAGATGGTCGACGACTTTGCCATCGGGGACCTTGTATTTGGCCGCCTCGGCCCCCAGCAGCACGGGACTACGGGCGAGTACGTCGTTGCCCCGACCAAGGCCTGCGCCCGGGTTCCCGATGGCGTGGGCGTTGACGAGGCGGCGGCTATCGGCGTCGCGGGTGTCACGGCCTATCGTAGGTTTTTGTTTGTTTTGTTTGTCCTTTCTTGGCGCATGATGGTACCAGATCTTAAGCGGCGGGGTAGCCGGCGAGGACAGGGGGTAGGCCTGGCATGGACTGACACACAAGTTGAATGAAACCAGAGGCCATTTCCCCAAACGTCAAGCCCGGTGACAAGGTCTTCATCAACGGCGGCTCAGGTGGCACTGGCACCTTTGGCATCCAGATCGCCAAAGCCCTCGGGTGCGAGGTCACCGTCACATGCTCCCCGGCCAAGGCCGACCTGTGCCGCTCGCTCGGCGCCGACGAGATCATCGACTACACCACCACCGACGTCTCGCAGGCCCTCAAGGCCAAGGGCCAGGTCTTCGTCCTCGTCATCGACAACGCCGGCCTGCCACACGACCTGTACAAGGCGGCCGACGACTTCCTTTTGCCGACGGGCAAGTACGTCCAGATCGGCGGGCCGCTGAACTTGAGCGCCATCAAGACCGTCACGTCGCGGCTGCTGCTGCCCTCCTTCCTGGGCGGCGGGAAGCGCCGCTACGAGATGTATAATATCCGGCACGGCCCGGCCGACCTGGTCCAGCTGGTCCAGTGGGTGGCCGAGAAGAAGATCAAGGTCGTGGTTGAGCAGACGTATGAGTTTGAGGACCTGCCCAAGGCGTTTGAGAAGTTGAAGACGGGGAGGAACGCGGGGAAATTGGTTATCCATGTTTCAAAATGAGGAACGCCCAGATGGTTTCGAGTCCCCTTGTTTGTCTGGCGTTTGCTTTATTTCGTTTTTCCCTTCTTGGTCCCTTGCTCTTAGTCCTAGCTGCTATCTTGGCTTCACGAATTCACTGCCGCTATCGACTGCTGGTCAGTGTTCTCTTCCTATCCGCCCACCTCTAGAATGAAGCAGAAAAGTTCGGATTCTTAGAGAAGGAACCGGGTAGATGAACATGATGTTTGAAGGGCCTGCGAATGACAGATTGATTGTCACAGGACAGCATCTCAATGCCAATGCCAAGTCTGTTTTATGTTCACGGGTCGCTCTCCTGACCAGCCGACATGTCCCCCCAGGCCCATCACATCGCCATCAATACGGTTGAGAGACAGGCCACTTGTGATAAATCAGCCTAGGCACACAAGACTTTGTACTGCGGAGACAACAGAGTCATAATCCCGATCAAGTGATATGACCCAGCTCACGGATGTGATCTGTGCACGCCGAAACGACCTCACTGAACACTTTGCTTGCGCCCATTCTAGCCTGAGATCACCAACGCCTAAGGTTCAATACGATCACGTTCACAGAAGCGCAGCCATGTTGTTCTTTCGGACGGACCAACGTGCTCTCAAGTATTTAACCAGGCCGTCTGCCATGGCGACTTCTCAGGGCGACATCACCTTTTGAGGACCTTGGTACCAGACACAACCACACCATCGATATCTCCACTGCCTACCCGCCACTTACAACCAACCCTAAAGTGCCAACCATGGCTGGGAGACGAAACATCGACGGAGCTGCCCAGCAGCCCAGAGGAGGACCTGACTGGGAAAACATGGAGGTGACAAGCCCCAAAGAGTTCCCAATTCGCGGCGAGAGCGAACCCTGGTGTGCAGCGTGGCTGAGCGAACTGGCAGGAGAATGGGCCCATCCCCACGCGCAGCCCGAATACCGACCGGAAACGTGTCTCTGGAAGGACGTGCGCGAGTACCTCGAGCACTGCTACGACCCAGAATACTACAACACCCGCGTGCCCATGGCCCTCTGCCCAAGCTGCATGTGCGAGCTCGACATCATCGGCCTGTCCCCAGCCAACGGCGCGAGCCCCGAGGCGACCGGCCGCCCGCGCGCCGTGGTCACCGTCTGCGGACACATGGCCTGCGAGGGCTGCCTCGACATGTGGTACCGGTCGTGCCTGGACGCGGGGCACGCCGTGTGCTGTCCCATCTGCAGGCACCAGCAGCAGTTTACTGCTGCTGACTGCCGGCATCCGATCGGGACGTGGCGGCTTCCGGGGCATGACCCGCGACTTGGCGACGTCTCGAGCTATCTTGACAGCGGCTGCCAGCCGATCCCGCGGACGCTGCCCGAGGGCGGGACGCAGTCGGTGCGGTGCCGTCAGTGCCGGGAGCGGCGGGTCGTGGAGTTGATGTCGGAGTTTGACCAGCATCTGGATACCCACCTGTTTCTCTCGGCGGGGCAGGACATTGTCCGCGAGGCGAACTTGATCCTGGAGGCGTGGGTTGCGGCAAAAGTGGATGTGATGCTGATCCGGTTGCCAGCACTGGTGGATGCTGAACAGGCCGGCTGGGGCGAGCAGTGGGAGTCGGGCCGGGCTGAGGGGGCGTGAAAGTTGGCGTGTTTTCTTCCCCTTTTTTATGTCATTTTAGAGGAGAGAGTCTCAACATCTCGCCTGGAGCAAGTATTAGGATTCAGGGGTGGTTAAGCAGGCATCGATTGGCCTTTTCCATAGGGGTCGGGGTTCGTGTAATTAAGGGTTGTCGGTTTGTTTCTCTCTCTCTTTTTTTGGGTTGACACGGCTCTGGTGGACTAACTACTGTTAATTGCATTAATTAATACTACCAGAGCCCATAACCCAAATAGTTAATTGCAACCCGTATACTTCGTACCTAGTCTAGTGACTTCTGCTGGTGAGAATGACCCAAGAATGAAGTGTGTGGAGCCCCCTTTTCCTCCTCGGGAAGTTAGATACCAACGCTAAATTCCAGGCGGGAAAGCGGCATGCCGTATGTGGTCAATGTGATGTTGGCCTTGAGTGGTGTTGGGGCTGTGGTGGTTGGTCGAAAAGGGGCGCGGCCCAACAGCTGTTGGACGGGTCGAGGTGAGCTCAGGCAGACCGCATGCTGACTAGCTAGCGCCAAAGAAGGCGCCAATAATCAAATTATTAAGACCACGAAAGCCAAGCACTCGAATAGAAGCGCCGAGGAAAATAGTGCAAAAGGGACGCGACTCTGGGGCTGCGGCCCAGGCTTTCGGGGCAGGGTCAGACCTGGGATGCGTCATTCACTCCGCCATCCCTAGTCTGCCTCAGCTGCCGCCTGGCAAAACGCCATCCCCAGCCCTGGGGGTGGCCGGGTGGCCCTGGGGCAGGATGAATACGCCCGCCCTGCCTATCGTTGGAGCCAACACCACTGTTTAGTCAAACAGTAGATGGAGGTTTGGTGCCAACGAGTGGAGAGCAAGAGAGGCGGTCCTTGCCAACGTACTTCGGGGTCGCTCACCCAGCCACTGTATCGCTCTCATCTGACCACGCCCCATGGATAGAAATCCACAAACGAGAGTGAGCGATGAATGCAGGCCAACACAACGAAGCCGCAGTCAGGCTATTTGTGGCCCTCTGTTCTTTGTGGCAGTCTCTGCACAATGGAAATAATATTTGCTGCTTTGTTGGCTTGTCAGGGGGGTGGCCAACTGAAAGAAGTTGAGCGAGTACAAAGACCAACACATCACCCAGGCCAAGTGAACCTCGAACAAGGTTCGGAACCCGGGTTCTACAAACTTCCTCTTCCACCAACAACCTCGACGCATATCAACTCCCACGAACTCATAACAAGCACTCCTTCGCCGACTCAGAACCCTCTTGGGAAACAAACACTAAGCAACAATGACATATACGACCTACCCCAAAACCTCAGGCGAGCGATTCCCCCCCTTGCCGGGGTTCGAGCCCCGTTACCCCAGGGACCCCCCATCTCCGGGACTCCCGGCCGCGTGCCACATCCCGACCGGCTCGGCGCCTAAAGAAACCTACCCACTCGCGGCTGAGCCGCAGCAGCGCCGGTGGTTCTCGAAGTCCAAGTGCCCCATCTGCGACAAGCCCCTCCTCGACAAGGACAGCGCCGACTTCATCGGCAATCTCCCATGCGTCCACCGCGGGCCGTGCACCAACCCCGAGTGCATCCAGGCCTACTACGGCACGACCGCCCAGCCGGCCGTGCGATACCACGACAACCCACAGCTGTACTGCCAGAAATGGGGCTGCGGCAAGCGGCTCCAGGGCTGGTGTCTCGTCAAGGCCGTGGCAGACCACACTGGCAGGGAGGAGGTGATCATTGCCGAGCCGCAGAAGGATCTTGAGGCGAAGCAGGCCAGGACCAAGAGGCAGGATGAGTTGAGGAAGAAGGAGGAGATGCGGTGGGAGCAGATGAGGCCCGAGGAACCAATGACGGCTGACCCCAAGAAGGTCAAGACAAAGAAACCCGCAACCGCCAGGGCTGAGTCGGAAAAAGGCGACTGGCGCAAGAAGTGTGGGCAGGGGTGTTGCGGGATCATCTGCTGCCCCTGCCTATGCTACGTCTGGTGCACCGGCCTCTTCTGTGACGAGTGTAGTCCGCTATCTTGGTTGTTTGATTGTTAGAGGGACTTGGAGGGGAGCAATCATTAAGGGGCATGGCCGCGGAGTACTTGATTGATTTGGTTGGTAACAACAACAGTTGACTAACTAGTTAGTTGTGCATATCATGATGGTCTTAACAGCTTGCTTAGAAGTACCCTTGAAGTTGCCAGGTAATCGCACCGCTATTCTTAAGCAAATCCAAGATGATTCCAGAATCGACCCATCCATCGCTCTATCTTCCTCCCGAGCCCCCAGATCACATACCCTTTCCTGCTCTCCTCAGAGTCCTCTCCACCTAGTGCAATGCCACCCAGCTGCCAGACCTCCCCGCCCTTTCCTTACAGCCCAAAGAACTTCATATCGTCGCTCCCGCGGATCGGAACGGTGTGACCAACGCCCTGCGCATACACGCCCACGAGGTGGTCGCCCCAAGTGTAGGTCGTGTACCGGGACTGCGGCGAGTTGGCCTGGGTCGCGTCGGGCTTGGTGTAGTCGTAGCCGAACACACCGCACCACTGCTTAATGGTCTCGTTGTAGTTATTCTGGTTGAGGGTGCTGTCGGCCGAGCCGTGGTAGATCTGCATCTTGGGGCGCGAGCCGTTGTAGTTGGGGTACATGTCGAAGACCATCTTGGGGGTTGTCAGCACCAGCTCTTGAACAGAACCAGCAAGGTGAAAGGGAACGCTACGCACCTTGGCCCACACCTGCGGGGTGCCGCGGGCTTGTCCGTTGGCGCACGAGTTGTTCCACTGGTTGGTGCCGCCCGACTGGCTGTAGAAGCACCCGGCAGCGGTGCCAGAGTAGACGATGGCGGCGGAGAACATCTCGGGGTAGGTGGCAGCCATGACGTTCTGGTCAGGGATTAGCGAATCTGTCTACTCTTCCTCTGCTTCCTACCCCTGAGCTGTGATCTTTTCCAACATACCGTCATCATGCCGCCCGACGACGAGCCAGTGACAAACACCTTGCTGGCGTCGCCATTGTACTTGTTCAGGGCATAAGTGACCATGTTGGCAATCGAGTTGCTGTTGCCGCCGCCGTTGTGAGTGAGCGACGCTTTGGACGACACATCCCAGCAGGTGCCGCTGTAGGGCGACTCGGGGTAGATGACGATAAAGCCCTTCTGGTCGGCCAGCTGGGCGTACGGGGAGCCGCTGTAGTAGGCCTGGGCCGTGCCAGTGCAGTAGTGGATGGCCACGATGACGGCCGGCTTCTCCGCGACCTTGCTCGGCACGTAGATGTACATCTTGGCACCCGAGCTGTTGGCCCCGAAGTTGCTGACCTGGGTCAGAGCAGCCTGGGCGCGCTTCAGCGGCGTTGTGGGCGCCATCAGCTCGTCAAACACGGAGGAGGATTTGACGCTGCTGGCCATGAGGGCCAGCGCGGCCGAAATTTGGGTGAGGAACTTCATCTTTGCTGGCTAGCCGTCGACCGAAACTCTCACTGGGGGGTTGTTCTCAGAAAGGGGTGAGAAGTGAAGCTCCATGAGAGTTCGGCGTGGCCAAATATATGTCGGGCCAAGCCGGACCAAAGCAGCCGCACCCCGGACTCGAACCCCGCGGAGGTCATATCGACACACTTCCTTTCCTCCGCTACCACGTTGTCGGCAGCGAAGGCGGGCGGGTATCCTGCCAGGGAGGACGTGGGTTCAATGCCAAGGGGAGGCGTGGAAGTCCAATCAGGAGTTGGGTTGGATACAAGCTGGCGTTTACCCGGACAGGGTCCTTGAGCACTCCTGGTCGCAGCTGAGGAGGAAGGGGAGACATTCGGCACTCGCAAGAACCCCATCCTTTGGCAGATCCCATTATTCTTGGGAGGAAGCATCGTGTTCACTCGTTGGAGGCCACAGTTACCCCTTTGCTTGATTCACTCGTGCTTGGGAGACCTCGCGAGGGCAGTATTCTGCTGGCGGTGGCTGACCGTTAATGTAGACGGTATTCAGCCAAATTGCTAAACAGCCACCAGTTGGGTGATTTGGGGATGGGTCTCCTGGCCTGGGGAGGCTGTCACCCTGTGTTTCTTGAGGCAGTGGTGTGTCTACTATGTAGAAGCCCCCTCCAACCATCACCTAAAGTCCTGTTCATCGGGTCCCGCACATTGACCATGTCTTGACGTGTCTCTTTCACGACTCAGGGAGGACCTCCTGGATGACAGCGTTTGCCCCGGTACAGCACGATGGGAGAGCTGGAGGCCCCGTAATTAATGCCTCCCGCCCTGATCCCAATCTGGCTGAATCGACAAGGAAGCATCCACTCCGGTTCGGAGATTTTTCTGCGTTTATGTCGTGGCCCTTGTCGGTTGTGACAAGCCGCGCAAATCACGAGCGTCATCATCCTCAAGGTGGGTTGGGGCAAGCCTCGGGCGTCTGGTCATCGTTCCATCTGCGCCAGTGGACACCTGCTCAACCATCGTCCATCACTATGCATAGGTACATTTATCTAACAGCAATTAAATAGAGCAGGATACGCGGTGCTACCCCTGCCAAGATAAAGCTGCATCCCACGGAGACAAACATCGCACCAATGCCCATCCACATCCAGTCTCCCCTCCTTTAACCCCATTCTCCTAACCGCCCTCCACCCCATCCTCCTCTCCCAGCACATGGACAACCGGCACCTCCCCCGAGCCCCCAACATGCCGATCCACCCTCCACTCCCACCTCGCCTTCTCCACCACCTCCCCGCCCTTCCTCAGCCTCGCGCGCCACCCCTCTACCCACCGCCACGTCAACCGCGCCTCCCCCACCGCCTCTGTATATCCCGGCCTCTGCTTATTACTACTTCCTCGCCTACTCCCAATCTCCGGCCGGGCCCTCAACCGCCTGCTAGCATCCCCCTCCGCCCCCCCCATCTCGTCATTTCCATCGTACTCCTCCTCCCGAACCTCGTCCACCGACACCTCCGCCGTAACCGACAGCACCCGCAGCCGATCAAAGTTGTTCTCCAGCACAATCGCATCCTTCGCCACCGCCAGCGTCACCGGCACATTCACACCCGTTGTTCGGGCTCCTACCACCCCCTTCACGCCCGAGCGTGGTCAATTCCCGTGACTCCCCGCCGGACTCCGCGGCGGGAACCTTAGCGACCCGACCTCTGCGTCGCCGCCGCGCAGGCTGTGGGCGGGGGAGGGGGTCGAGAAAGACGCGCCGCGCTTTTGTGGTGGTGGGGGAGCGTCGGCAGGATGGGCGAACCACGCGCCGGTGGAGGGCGGGGAGCGCGCGGAGGAGCCGGGGTAGCTCTCGCGGTTGGAAACGGAGGAAGTGGTGGTGGTGGTGGTGGTGGGGCGGGGCTGTTCGAAGATGCTGCGCATGCGCTTGAAGAGGCTGCCGGAGTGGCCCTCGCTTTGGCGGTTGTCGTCGTGCTTGCTAGTGGGCTCGGGGGGTTCTTGGGAGGAGGGGTGGGTGTCGTGGTGGTGCCAGGGGGTTTTGAGGCTCAGGGGCCGTTTGGGTTGGGGCTCGTCGGTGAATGGGTGTTCGGGTTGTGGAGGCTGGTTGTGGTAAGTTGATGACGAGGTTGAGAGGTCGCTGGCAAGTCCAGCATCGGGCTTGGTTGCTGACGGCACATGAGGCGGCGAGGTAGGGGGGGATGTCATCACACTTTGGGTCGTCCGGAGAGATTGGGGCGTCCAGCCGTCGCTCGCCCCCCAGGACCGGTTGGTGGTATCCCGGGTGGCCAGCGTCTCTGGCGTCACGTACTCTGACGAGACGAGGGACTCGTTCCCGGCGGGGGTTTCGGGCCGTTCAAGATGGTCATCCCCCGAGGTAAGACGGGCAGTGACCGAGGACTCTTGTCTCAGATGATCTGGGTGAGTATCCCGAGCCGCCGCTTCGTGCCCAGTAGGGGGCGTTTCGGGCCTGGATTCCGACCCATCTTCGTTGTCGAAATACTGGCCGATCTCCTCTACCCAGCTCTTCCTGCTGGTAAACGTCTCGGGCGACGTGGGGGGTTCGATGTTAAGATCGGGGATGCCTTGATGAGCCGCGCTTGTTTCTGCGTGCTCAGGGGCTGATCTCGACACCGGAGTTCCCTGCTGACTGGCATTGGAATCCTGGCCCAAAGCGTCCTCAACTTGAGCCCGAGCCTCTCTCAGATGATCAATATAGGCTTCATCGCTGGCGGCGTGCTGGGTCTCCAGCCCAACCTGCTGGGAACCCCCGTGTGAGAAATCGTGGGCCTCAATGTAATCGTCGGGGCCAACTCCGTGGGCGAGATTTGCTTGTTGTTCGCTGAACGACCGTAGTGACTGATGAGACGGCAGTGGCGTCACAAACCGCTGGGACTCGTCGTTGTCGGTGTCATAGTCGTTTTCGGCCCCAACCCGACCGACAGCACCCTCTGCCTCATGGAAGGAGGCGTGGCCTTGGGGCTCGTATGGTGGTTCAGGATGCACATCCTGTGGCAGTTCCGGCGACGAAGCGTACTCCCGGTAGTGGTTGGGTGAGCTAGTTCCATTTGGTGGATGCTCCTCATCAAGCCGAAGTTCGTCCTCCTCATCACCATAGTCCTCGAGCACCGCGGAGGCCAAGTCGTTGCTTGGAGATGATGGCACCTCCTCGTCACGGGGAGACCCCGGAACCGCCTTCTCAACTTCATGTGGGATGGCTGACTGAATCTCTGAGACCCCGTGCAAGCGAGGCTCAGCGAGCTCCGCATGATGATGTTGCGTGCCAATCTCTTCTCCAATGTCGCCATACTTGTCTTGCTGCTCGAAGCTTGCCGACTCGTTCGGCACCTGTGAAACCATCGCGAGCTCATCTTCGTACTCGGCCGCTTCATACGCTTCCTCCCCCTCTTCGGACGGAATGTCACTGGGCTGTTCGTAATCCTCTGGCATCGACACATGGGTGGGCTGTGACAGACTCCCGTTGAGATCGGCATCATCGGATGCCTTCTCGGTGCTTTCCTTTTCTCCCTCCTCATCCGAGATAACAGGGTGGAGTTGATCAATCCCGCTGACCTCAGCTTCTTCGATGTACGCTTCCCCCGGATGATTAAACATAGCGTCTTGCGTGTCATTATCCTCAGACACGTAACCGGAGGCGGTGGATACACCGTCTTGGGCCGGGTGGGGCGGTGCCGGCCCCGATGCCTCTGAACCCTGGAGGTATTCGTACTCATCGAGCGGCTCTTCGTCGGGAGAAGACACGGGGGAGATATCTCCGGGCTCGGACAAATCGTGGTCCCGGCCTAGGGTCGGGCTCGTTGCGGCTGTCGTGTGGGAGAGCCCAGGGGCATGTCGCGGGTGGTTTGGCTTGGGGGGCTTGGCATGCTCAGCCGGGGCGGCCTCGGTTGGGCTGATGGAACCAGGTTCTGAATCAGGCTGTTCTGTGAGATGGTGCTCCTCTCGTTCCAATTGTTCCTCATGAGCAGCGAATGGCTCCCTTATGGACTCCGACAGCTCCCTCGATACTTCCTCATGGTGTTCGGAGGCGTCCATGACTGGTTCGTTTGCTATTGGAGGCGCAACAGCTTCAGCTACATCGGAGGCAAGGCCTTCGCTTCTGTTGTCCACAGAGCCGGGGATACTCTCAACCTCTTCAGCTTCGGATGAGGCTTTGCGTTCCTCCGAAGCCTCTTCCACGGCGGGAGAACCGGGCCCATCAGGATGCTGCACAGGATGTGTCTGGGTGTCACGGATGGCGTCCGGCACGCTGGCCTCACCAGCCAGATGAGCGAAGTTGGCCGCCGAGGGTTGGGTGTGGTTCTGCTCCTGATTTTCGTCTCCGTAACCCGTCGTCAACTTTGCCCCGGCCTGGTGTAGAGCGCGGGGCTCACCGTGGACTTCCCGCGACACTTCATCAGCCGGATGCGGGAGTTGGGTCTCTACCCCAGGAGAACGGTCAACAGGTTCCGTGGTTTCGGCGTTCATCTCGGAAAGGGAAGCAGGCGGCGAGGCGGTGGTTCGGGTTGGCCGTCTCGCCCTGGTGAGAGTGACGGGGAGTATTGGCAAGGTCATCTCCAGTTCTTCCTCGATGCGGCGGTTGAGATCCTGTTTCAAAGTATCATTAGCACAGGGATTCGGGCTTCTAGGGACAGGGGAACCTGCCCTTCTCCGCTCTTGCAACGCTTGGAGCTTGTCGCGCCCTTCCGCAACAGCCAGCCGCGCCTCCTCCTCCACCTGGTGCATCAAGCTGTCGGTCTCCAGCTCGATCTTCTCGGTCTCTTCCCTGAGCTTGCCATCGCGTGCGACATCCTCCTCGTGGTCTCTCGCCGCAAGCTCCTGGTCCTCATCGAGCCTCTTCTTTTCGCGCTCTTCATCTTCTTTTCTCCGCTGCTCGGCGATGATCTCCCGCTCGGCCTTTCTCTTGTAGAACAAGAGCTCGGTCTCGGACGAGAACGCGGCCGACAGCGCCTGGATGGCGTCGAAGCGCCGCTTCTCCAGATCGTCGAGCTTCCGGTCGTGGAAACCGGGGTCGAACGAGGCGAGGGTGGTGTGAATTTCCTCCAGCGTCTCCTGCATCTTGACGACGAGCGCGGAGACGTTGGTGATGGGCGTCATCTTGACCGCTGCTGACGGAAGGGGCGCGGAACCGCAACGGCCCGGGTCCTGCGGGGGGGAGGGGGGGGGATGGAGAGCCCTGTCAACTTGACAGCAGCACAGAGCTGGGTAAAGCTTGTGTGGGTTCAGAGTAGTTAGGTTCTGAACTGTAAGGATAGCTAATAAAAAAAAGATCAAGGACAGCAGAGCAACCAGCTCGCAGGAGTTGAAACGATTGACTTCTGCAGAGGTGGACAATGCCTCCACTCGGAGACGTTGTGCTGACGGAACTGCGCGGGACGGTGACATGGCAGTGGCTCCGCGGGTCGGCCGGTCGTCATGTGGTCCACCCTCCGGCGTCGCGCTTCACCCGACGTCGTTGACATGAGTGATGGCGACCTCAAGCGCCGGGGATGCCTGGCGAGAGTTCGAGATCCTGGGCAGCTTGGTGTGGGGGGAGTTTGCCACCACCGGAGGAGGCCGATTTCAGGGGCTCAACAGCTCGCGTTGGCCGACGAAACACGCTACTAGAGGGAAGGTTGGGGAGTTCCATGTCCATGGTGGCGATGATCGACACGATGGAGCTCATAGCGTTGGTGGTGGTGGGATGCGATGCTGTGCTTAGGGGAGGAGGTGAGTGAAGTTGGTGTTCAGCCTCTGCATGAGCACCGCACAATTGGGGAACTAAACAGACAAAACAAATGCGCCAAAATGCCTCCGCTCGAGCCCTCCGTCGTGGCAAATCCTGACTGACTCGCTCAAAGACGAAAGCTTGTCGGTATTGCTGGAGGTAAAACCCACGTGCCCCACGAAGGGTTTTGGAATGTTCCCTGAGTGGGAGCTTCCAGGTGGGGGTGGTTGAAGAGAGAGAGGTTGCGGTGAGGTGACCTCACTCTGCTCACAGGCAGCCCCACCACACACATCTCACCACCCCGCCGGTTGTTTCCGCCCCCAAAGCACTGTATCTAACTTTGGGAATGCCTCCAAAGCTCTGAAACTCAACAAACACTATGACATCGAATACCCAGCCGGTTTCCGACCTCATCTGCTGTTTCAGGTCAGGGGAAATGAGTCCCCGGGAAGCATGCCGCGGGAAGGGAGAGAGAGTCAAGTAGACATCATTTGCGAAGCTTGTTTTGCTCATGAACAGCGCCCCACGCGGCGCCGCGTTGCTGTATATTGTATATACGATGTATGCCAGTACTATGTAATAGGCAGCGGAGGTGGTGTTGGCGCAGTCACCCCGCCGTTGCTTGAAGAAACCCAACCCTGTAATAATAATCGCTGCAGTGGTGAAGAAACAAGAGGTATTTATGCGCAAGCAGACGTCCTCTGAGGGGAGCATCTGCTGTAATGATGCAAACAGAAGAAGAAAACATCAGCGGCCCGCGCGCGCGCAATGGGCCCTCAAATCCTGGCCATGCCGCCCTTCTGGGCCACAGCCATCCTCCTCTTGTGGGCCTCCCGGAAGTTGTACCGCGCGTAGGTGCCCATGCCGTAGGCGCCGATCCCCAAGACGAGCCAGACGCTGGTGATGATGAGACCGATGGGGAAGATCATGAGCTGGACGCCGGGGAGGACAAAGGCGACGGTGCCGTTGGTCAGGCGTTCAATCTCAGCTTCGACGGCGAGCTCGGCCATGCGGAAGTTGCTCATGACGACGTCCTTGGAGAAGACACCGACGACGAAGGCGGCTTCATTGGACGAGACATTGGTGGTGACGATCTGGCCGTTGGCGTTGGTGGCCTTGAGCGTGACGACGGGCATGACGAGTGCTTGGAGTTGGGCGCTGAAGGCAGTTGTCAGCCGAGGCCATGGCGGGGTTGAGGAGGAGTCCTTGACTTACGTTGTTACCTCGTCCTTCATCTGGTCCTTGTCGACCTGGCCGACGAAGAGATACGACTGCAGCAGGCGCAGATTCCCCTGGTCGGCGGCGGCGGTGCCGTTGTTGATGCTGACTTGTCTGGCCCTAACGCCGGCCGACGACACGGGTTGCTGGCTGACCTCGGTGACGGAGGCGCCGTTGTAGAAGAGCTCGACCTCGATGGTGCCTTGGGGGATGCCCTGGAACAGCCCGGTCGGCTCGTTGAGCTGGAACAACCTCAGGTCGGCCTCAAATGTCCCGGTCACGTTGTTGAGCAGCGGCAGGTTGTAGCACACGCAGGCGCCGGACGGGTTCGTTGCCAGCTGTAAACTCTGAAGGGCCTCTCTGCATGCCGCGTTGGCCGCCGTGTTCCAGGCCTCCATGTCGAGGCTTCCGTCGGGTTTGAGCGGGGCGCTGCCGGCGGCGGCGCCGACTTCTGCTTGCCTCGCCTCCAAGAACCCCCGTGCCCTGATGTTTGCCTTGGCCATGCCTTCTAGCCTCCGCTCCATGCCCGCGTTGCCTTGGGTCAACCCTTCCATGATGAGGTCACTGAGCCCCGCCTGTGCCCCTGCCGCCAGGATGGAGGCGACCAGTGTCCTTTGCCAAAGCATGTTTGCGTGTGTGGTGATGCAATATTCCCCCTCTTGCTTTCCTCCGTATTATCCAGGGCGTCCAACTGCCCTCCCGCTGCCGGTCCGGTCGAGTTCAAAGATGGTATTAGAAAAGGATGACGGGATGCCTTCCGGAGGTGTAACCGGCGCACCCAAACCCGCATGCGGGTGTGTGGTCAATACTGGTCAAGTGAGCGTGGTCGAAGAGAAGTGGGACCCGCCCAGTGAAGGGAAGGATGGTGTCGTCGTGGTCACTCCCAGGTGGCAGTGTGATGATGTGAACGCCACTCGAGTAATTGTGAAAAGAGAGAGAGAGAAGAGAGAAGGGAAGCCCGCAGGAGTGGCTCGGGGGCGGGACCAGGCGATTAAACGGGGAGTATGGGAAACGGCAGGCTGACGACGAGGATCATGCAAGGGAGATCAGGGCGATCAGGGACCGTGAATATGACCTGACTTGGATGATGCGGTGGTAGGGATTAGAGAGCAGAAACTGAGGGGAGCATAACATTGTGTCAAAGGAGACGGGGGGACGAGGAGAGGGGAGGGAGGAGGGGGGGAAGCATGGGGTATATCTTGGAGACACGATGCGGCGGACGAGGCCGCGGGAGGGTAGCATGGCATCGTTGCTTGGCGGAGGCAAGACGCAGGCAGATGCCCTGATGGGCCGCTTGGCCAATGGCATCGGACGATGGGACAAAGACAAAGGCCCTGGCCGCCTCGAACTTGGGACAGATGCCGGGGTGCAAGTCGCGGACACGAGCGGACAAGAGGGGCCTGGCGCTGGGGGTCAAACCCAAAGGAAGGGGGAGGAAGGGGGTCGTTTGGGAGGCTGGCACACGCAAACGGCACTGGCTGGCATGGGCGCGGCGCTTGCCGGCGGACGAGACGCTCAGGCTTTGTCGGACGAGGGTCACCTGGGTTCTGCGTGGGTTTGGGCGGGCTTGCGTGGGTTTGTATGGGGCTCTGTCTGATCGGCCATCAGGGATGAACGAGGAGTGTCGGATCGGCGTCGAGATGCAACAGCCCGAGCCCAAGAGGGGCCAGGGTCTGTGGCAGAAGAGGTCGGGCCACGCCCCGCCATTGGCTGGCAGGCGGCCAGGGCGGGCCAGGGCGTGGTCTGGGGACGGGCAAGCGAGTGTGGCACTGCGCCGCATCGAAGCCAGGGATTGGATGGTGTGCCTCGCTGCATTCCGAGCATTTCGAGATGCCGACGCCAATGAAATGGGCTGCTGCGCATGTCGACAAAAATAAGTGGCCGCTGGAGGCAGCTGGAGAATCCATGTTTAAGCAAACTCGGCCACAGGAAGAAAGAGGGAGGAGAGAGTGAGAGGGCGCTTCTGGCAAGAAAGAGCAAACCTTTCCCTCTCTCTTCTCCTGTGCGCTGGAGGTGAAACCCTCCCCAGGCGAGCGGCTCCGCAGGGCAAACCCCGCCAAGCTGGGGTTTCAGCAGGCTCGATCTGGCTGGCAGGGCTCGGACTGCCAGGGCGCTAGCCGAAACAGGACTGGTGCAACGCTGGAGAGAAGCCACTCCCGCTCTTTGCATTTTGTCCGACCCGCCACAGTCGCAAATTCGACCACCACTCACTCGCTCACCACTCACCACCCACTCACCACCCTCCATCCTGAACGAACTGCCCGCCCATCGCCATCCCGAGCTCCACCGTGCAGGTTACACCCGAGCCTGCCCACCACCCGACGTGGCGTGGGCGCGTACTCAATCACCCGGCGGCGGCCTGGAAGTGGAGGTGCTCAAGCTGTGCTGCTGTGCTTGCTGTGCAGTGCGGGCGGTAACCCAGGGCAGGCCATGCGACCTTGACCTGGACCTGGCGATCGTGCGTCTTGCGTCCAGCAGAGTGATGCGATGCCCGGCCCCGACACTGTGGCCCACCCACATCCCACCCCATCTGCGGCACGGAATTAAACGGCGCCTGCGGGCGAGGCCACGCGCCGCCGCATCCCCAGACCATCCTTGGCGGCCACTCCGATTTTCAGGTTTGCCACTCCCGAGCCTGACCGAGCGCCCCCCCCCCCCCACATCCCTCGGGACACGCTCGGTCTTGGTGGACCAGAGTGACACTGAAAAAAGACGTGCTGAATGCTCCTCTCCTCTAGCTACATAGGAAATGCCAGGTTGTGTCAAGTTGACCGCTGAAATGCCAGTTTCCCGCCCTTCCAAGTTCCATGCTTCCCCCCTCCCGGTGCCATACCCGCCCGTGCCCGTGCCCCCTCCCCCGTTACCCCCACGCAATGACGGTGCCCGGATCTAAATTTAGCGAGTGTACTTCTCGAGCACCTCCTCCCGCTCGAGCCCTGCCGGCTTGATGGCAGCCAGGTGCATGTGGCTGACGTCCGCGTGCTCCTCAATGAAAGGGTTGGGGTCCAGCGTCTGGTCGAGATTCCCCAGTGTGTGGTTGACCCCGCGATGGGACGCCTCGTCAGCCTGGACACCAAGTGTGGGTTAGCAACAGGCTTGATGTTTGACAGCATGGACGGAAAATGGCGAGCAAAACATACCCGGATGTACAGAATCAGATCTTTCATCGTCCGCTTGCCCTCGGGCATGTTCCAGTACTTGACCGCAATATCCGGGATCCTAAAATCCGGGTCCGTCCACTGCGGCAGCCGGCCCTTGTCCATCTCCTCGAGGCACTTGGTGTACGTCCCGACCGCCTCGTCCTCGAGGTACCCCACCAGCCGGTGGCAGAAGCTCGGCGAGAGCAGGTACCCGACGAACATGGTGTTGTAGAAGACGCCTTGCGTCGCAAACACCATGAGCCGCATCAGCCGACCCGGCTTGTACATCTCGAGAAACGTCAGGAGGTGCATCCGCTCGTTGTACGACTCCTCGAGGAGCGTCTTGATCCACCCCTGGTCGAGCTTGAACCGGCGGATCGAATGGAGGTGACGAAGCCCGCCGGCGACGGCACCGGGGATGCCCGCGACTGTCTCGAGGAAGACGAACCGGACAAGCTGGGAGGGTGGGTTAATATGTGAGGTTTCAGAAGCCCGAGAAGGGATGGATGACTTGACTTACCCATTGGGACTCGCTCATGGCCTTGTGAGTCACCTTCTTCTTGCTGCCGGGCTTGGGCTCAGGGGGCATCCCAGTGAGAAAGTCCATTCCCCATCTGGTGTGCGGAAGTCAGACACAGGTAACCATGATGCTCGAGATGAGGGTGAAGAGACGAATGAATGAGAGAGAGGGGAGGTAGGCGATGATGACGAGAGAAGACATCCAACACTCACCGGCACAGCCTAATCACTCGCCACGCAATCCGATCACTCAACGTCCGCGGCTCTCGATGACTGGGAACCACCTCGAGCACCACCTTGTCGTCCCATCCCTTGTGCGGCCATGTGAGGTGGACCGACGGTTGCGCCGGCGTCCTGGTGGGCAAGCCGAGTCCTGGACTTTGGGGGATCGCCACCGTGGTCGACTGCCGTACTTGGGACTTTTGTGTTGCGAGAGTGCTGGCCGCTGTGAACTGAGTGTGAGAAAAGGGTGATTGCTTCGATCGGGAGACAGGAGTGCGGCCTTGGACCCGAGGGACCTGGCGTAGGACTCGAAGATGGTGCGCCATGATGTGAGTGGAGATGAGCTCGAGCGATGGGGGTCCCTCCTGGCCGTCGTGGTTCACCTCTTGTCGAGTCTTAGGGGGATGGACCCCTTGGAGAGCGCGTCTTTATACTCCATCATGATGGTGTTGGCGCTCGGCACGAGTCCATCATCTGGGCTGATTTCGTTCGGTTGATCCAAACCAAGGCAGAGATCCAGTCAGCCGGTTACGGCATGCTCACAAGAGTCATCCCAAACCCAACAACCGAGCAGCATCCGGAGGGAGGAATGGTGAAATAAGTGGGACGAAAATGGTTCGGGATCCCGCTCGGGTTCACGGTCGAAAACGACCGGCTATCGAGCGCATGTGGGCGAGCCTCGATGACGAGCCAGAGGATATCGCGGCTAAGCTTGGGCACGCCTTATGCTCAGAGAGGGAGATAGCCGACAGATCTGTGTGGGGAGGTGGCATCCCGCTCCGCCGAGCGGCCACCTGCATCATGACCAACATTTCAGATAGCAGGCTGCAGCGTGGGGCATCGTGGGTTTCAGAGCAGCTCTCACCACGTGTGGGCGCGTCGAGAATAGAGTTGTGTGGGGCGAGGCTAGGAGGCGCCGCTCGTGCTTGACTGCTTGACTGGCATGTGATACTGTCAGGTTTCCGAATTCGGCCCTGGCTCGGACGACAGAGCTCCCAGCTGAGATCTTCTGTTGTCTTGGCTCCGTTATTGCCGAGTGTGGAATTCTTACCTCGGTAATGTCACCGTCCCGTTAACGTGCCCATCTCCACCTATTTACGACAACTAGGTGGCCAGTCTGCCTAATGTTACCTTGTTACCGGAGAGCTAAGACTAAGCGGCTACCTCGTACAAACGTGCTTCTACCAAGAGTTATTCATGTTTGTTGTTCAACACGATGACTGCGACTGGCCGGCCACTTAGGTCAACCATAAAGCTATGGTTATCTATTCCAGCGTAACAAGCCCCGGGTGCTAACTAGTTATAGGAGATAGTTAACCAGTTTGTACGGGTTTAATAATAATTGGACTTAACTAACTAGTTAACTTGTAAACCAGCTGTAGTTTTATTTTTCTGCGCTAGCGAGGAGGGACGAGGTATACGGCGCGATGGTAGCTTCCCTCCTCCCTCCCCTTTTCCCCTCCCCTTTCCCTCTCCTTATGCCATTTCATCTTTCCCATCCCCTTCTTGGCGTGCCTGGAGAATCAAGGAAACTTCGGACCTGAAGCCCACGACGTCGTAGGTAACCCCGACGCGAGCGTAAGCCAAAGCTCCGAATCCATTTCTGGTAGCTTGGCGTGGGGTTGTCTCCGGGTTCGCGTACACCCCAAGGCTTCATTTATCCAAGAATAGGACTGTGGCGTACATACTTACCCGGATAGTGGTGGGCGGACGGGGTAGACCCCTCACCTATAATCAGCGGACTTCAATCTTCCACACTCGCAGAACAGGATCCCCAAGCCATGTGCTGTGACCTCGGGCTCTCACCTCGGGTCTTGGCCTCGAGGGGTGCGATTGGAATGTGGAAGGTCTTACAAGTGGTAGAATGGCAGGCCCGTTACCTCGTATTAAAGAACTAAATATGGGGGGCCACCTGTCTGAGAAATTCCTCTCCCTTCCCAGACGTTGTCCCTCCACCAAGTTCACCCACCTTGCTGCGACGTCCACAATGATGCTCTTTTCTCTGAC
This sequence comes from Staphylotrichum tortipilum, assembly GCA_033296695.1. NCBI lineage: Eukaryota > Fungi > Ascomycota > Sordariomycetes > Sordariales > Chaetomiaceae > Staphylotrichum > Staphylotrichum tortipilum. The sequence continues at coordinate 18,220 of MU855452.1, read as the reverse complement.
CCTGCTGGGTCTCGCCACCGCCAGCGTGGTGATCCTCCCCGGCGGTGACCCTAAACCCCTCGTCCTTCCCGTGCAGCCAGTCGCTGCTACAGACTACAACAGCATCCTCCGTACCTCAGCGGCGTCCGAGTTCCCCAACTCCACCGTCAACATCCTCCTCTCCTCGTACAGCGGCACGCTCGAAGCGACGGGCAAGGAGACAGCCAACGCGAGCGAGATCTTTCCCTCCGGCGACTCCTTCATCCGCGGCGCGATCCAGGCATGGGGCGAGCACCTGCACCTCGAGATCCGGCCGGAGGAGGTCTGGTTCACCATCCTGACGCAGCTCAACTTCTACATGGGCGCCAACGCCGAGAAGGTGCGGCACCTGTTCGTCAAGCACCAGGGCCAGGAGACCATCTACATCGAGGACTACACCTGGACGGCGGTGCTGTGGCGGTTCAAGGACGAGATCCAGGCGCGCGTGCTCACGCCGTGGCTCAAGGACTGGATTGTGCCCGACTTCTCGACCAGCACGCCCGACGACGTCATGACGGCCAACATCCTCATGATGGGGCTCATGAAGGCTTACTTTACCTACGAGGGCGGCATCATCTGCGGCCTGCCGAGCGTGACGCTGCTGGGAGAGAAGGCCGATTGGGAGAAGCTGCTGGCCAAGTTAGAGAGGCTGAGCGAGTTTGGGGAGGAGCCGGATGCGTACCGGACGAGGTTGGCGCCGATCCTTAAGAGGTTCGTCGGGAGCTTTGACGCGCCGGATTCTGCCGAGATCAGGAAGTTCTGGTCGCAGATTGTGTTTGCCCAGTACGAGAGCATGTGCGGAGCGGCGCCGCTGGAGATCTCGGGATGGATTACGGGATTCTTGTTCTGGGGAACCGATGGCGTTCTGATTAACAAGAGCGGCACGGGCGGCCGGGAAGGGCTCACGATGGACGAAGTCAACTACGCGTGGCACGATGTCCGGAGGCTGCCCGTGGGGTATGCCAAAGCGCCGTTTACCATGAGGGACTTTGGCGGGATGGAGAAGTTCCCGGCGTACGTCGCTGCTGGGACCCTCGGGAAGCAGATAGTCAATGGACCTCCCAAGGGGTACGCCGACGCACTTGCCAGGGCGGGTATGGACGCAAAGCTGGCAGTCAACAGCAGCAGCCACGGCACCATCCGGCCTCTCTCGGCGTGGATGCTCTACGGGCCGCTGTATCCTCCTGGACCGGACCTGTTGAGCCCTTACGACCGGGAGATGCAGGTGATCACCTCGAGGACAAAGCAGTACCTGCAGGGCAAATGCGGGGGTGTATAAGTCGGAGAGGGGGCTAAGACGAGACTCGGTAGCGTCCCATACAAATCCAACGCGAGGGGTGTTTGTTGGAGAAAATCTACCTGAGCGACGTGTCTTAACCAATTTTAGCTCATGGTAGCAAGCCCCCGCCCTGGGTTCGATCCGAGAACCGCCGGGAAGCCGGAAACCTACACATTACGTTACTGGGGTCGGTAGACTTGGGGTTGCAGCGATGACCGACGGCCCCTTTACCCCCAGGTGCAACTAGAGATGCACGCAACGTTGGAGTTATGCCTTCTGCACTCCCCTGCAACCGGCACTTGGATGTCTTTGTTCCAGGAGAGAGTGTCTGGATTTTGGGCACTGGATATGCGGAGAGATATTGATTGGGGTGGATGTGTCCCGGTGTGGCTCGAAGTCTGTCATGTGAGGGGGCGTGGTATCGCTCATGTTGCCTACCGCTTTTGCTTTTGGTTGTATTTCAACTTCTTCTCTCTCCCTATTTCTCGAGAGAGTAATTTACCGGTTGATTTGAACCCCATCTCCTAACGCGCTTCCAGGGGAAGATGACGCCCGGGGAGCAACCAGGGATGATGTTGCCACACCGCCCGCGGACAAGGAATCTCCATGAAGAACAGAGATGCAGATGCACTTTATTATCTTGAGAAAGCCATGTCCCAGTATTATTATGGCCAATGTCCGTCTATGAGACCTGACTGATGAACCCATTGAACGAACCCAAACCTGAACTAATAGTTAAGCCAACCCAGCCCAGTCCACCGCCCCGATGCACCGCGGAACAGGAGAATATTAGGGACAGACTTGCGCCAACGATGCCCTGGACCCAATGGATGCATACCTGCCGCCCATACTCATTATCGACAAAGGGAAGGAAAGAATGACGAAATGAAGAAAAGACTCTAGGCCGAAACCCAAATACAGAAGCAGTCTGTACAGTGAAAAAGGAATGTGTTTTGTCTAGGCCGTGACCCATCCCAGCCCACCCACCTCGGGCCACGGCGTCGAGAGACGAAGACTTGGAGAAGCACTGAAAAGCACTGAAACAGACGGAGCACCTCAAAACAGAGGAGAGGGGTTGAGAATGATTGGCCCTCACATCTCATCCATTCCCGGGTCCGTCGCCATATCTGAAGCCGTCACCGAGTGGGCGAGGAAGCTCATCGGCTTGCCGCGGGGGCTGCTCGCGCGGCTCTGGCCCGGCATGGACATGGTGCGCGCCCGTCTGGAGCCGGGCCGCGGGATGAGCCGGGAGCGGGTGCGCTGCTCCTCGAGGGCCGGGCGGGCCTGATCCTTGGAAATGACCAGCCCCTGCGTGATGGACATGAGCTCGCCGCTCTCGACGGCGCACATGCTGGGCCAAACGACGAGCAGGATCTCGTCCGGGTCGATCTCGCCCTCCATCATGTCGTCATCGGGGTTGTGCGAGAGGTTGTCCTGGTACACGCTGCCGTTGGGCTCGGATGAGTCGGCCGGGCCAGCCACCCCCGGGACGCTCCCCACCACGGACGGCGGCGGCGCCTCGGTGGCCTCAGTAGCCTCGATGGGCTCGGGGGCCGCCGTGATGGCCTCGACCGTCTCGAGCCTGTCGTCCACGACGGACCCGCCCCCCACATCGTCGGCCATGTGCAGCGACGCGCCGTTGTCGCGCTCGGCCGCCTCAGCGAACTCGGGCAGCTCCAGGACCTGCCAGTCAAAGTCATCGTAGGGCGGGCCAAAGTACGGCTCGATCTTCATCTGCGCCAGCTGGATGTGCATCCACTGCGTACACGCCAGTTTGCAGGCCGCCTCGAGCCCGGAGCAGAAGGCCTCGAACTGCAGCGCGCCGAGCAGGTGCTGCACGACCCACGACACCTCGCGCACCACCGTCTTGACGCGGCGGGCCCCTTGCTCCTCCTGCCGCTCGGGCATCATGGACATGAGCGTGGCGCGCAGGTGGGCCTCGCGCGTCGGGTCCTCGTCCTCGAGCAGCCGGAGGAACTTGACCAGGTTCTCGTCGTCGTCGTCGAACAGGTAGACGGGGCGGAAGAGGTGCTTGTGCATGGCGCGCGAGAGCACCGCCAGCACGGCGCTGATGCGCATGCCCTTGGCCGCGGGCGTGTTGGACTGCGGCAGCGGGATCTGCAGCTGCGTTGCGTGCTTGAGGTACGGCGAGTTGCGCAGGTTGGTCCAGCATGACGGGTCCAGAAGGGTCTGGTCGTCGATGTCGGGCCGGAACGTGTTCTCGACCAGGGTCACGATGGTCGTCCAGATCTTGTCGAGGACGGTGACACTGTTTGGGGGTGACACCGGGTTAGCAACAAACACGCCGCCAGGGAAGAAAGGGGCTGCAGACCAAGACTTACTAAGAGTCGTCATTCTCGCTGTGAAGGACGATGCGGTACTGCTCGAGGTCGGCGAGCTTGCCGCTGGTGGTGTGGAGATTCTGTGTTGTCTCGTCCAGTTGTGCCTGGAGGTCTCGACCGTGAGCCTCGGCAGCGTTTGCCCTCTCGCCCTCGGCCGTGAGCTTGACGTGCAGGTTTTCGATCTCGGCGTTTTTGTCCTCCACCGTCTGCTGCAGCGATGCTATCTGCTCCTCGGCCGCCCGGAGTGACTCCCGAAGGCTCTCGATCTCGTTGTTCTTCTGGGTGATGGTCTCGTTGAGGGAGGCGATCTCCTGCCTTGCCGCCTCGAGTTCCTCCTCCAGCATCTTCTTCTCCTCCTCCAGGGTCGCGATCCTCTCCTTCAGGGAGATGATTTCGGCTTCGTTGTCGGCCTTCACCTGCTCGAGACCCGCTTTGGCGGCCTCGAGATCGCTCACGTTTCCTTTGAGGCCCTCGATCTCGGCCTCGTTGTTGACCTTGACCTCCTCGAGCCCCGTCTTGGCCTCGATCAGGGCCGCGATCTCGTCCGCGGCTTGCGCAGCGGCGGCGGCGGCTGCATCCTCCCCATCCTTCTTCGCCGCCTCGAGTTCCGCATAAGCTGCCGAAGTGGTTTCTTGAAGGTCCGCATAAGCCTTGGCGGTGGACTCTTCGAGGTCCGCATAGGTTTTGGAGGTGGACTCTTCAAGGTTTGCGTAGGCTTTGGCAGTGGTGTCTTGGAGATCTGCGTAGGCATTGGCGGTGGTCTCCTGGAGGTCGGCGTACGCCTTGTTGGTGGTGTCCTGCAGGGCTGCGTACTCGTTGGAAGTCTTCTCTTGAAGGTTGGCGTACTCCTGGGCAGCAGCGGCAGCCGCTGCAGCCGCGTTGCTCTTCTCCTCGTCGAGCCTCTTCTGGGTGTCCTCGAGATCACCCTGTAACCTCGTCCGGGCGGCGCTGAGCTGGACAATCTCCTGGACCTTCTCCTGGACCAAGTGCTCGAGGTCCTTCTTCTCGCCCTCCAGCACGCCCTTCTGCGCCTCGAGCTCGTTCCGGAATTTGCGGTACTCCTCCAACACCACCTGGTGCGAACTCGACAGCTTGTTGTTTTGTTCCTTGACGTACAGGAACTCGCTGAACACGTCAGCCACAAGCTTGTAGTTGGGATCCGACGTCAGGTCGCGGATGGCTCGGACCAGGCCGTCCACTGCCTGTGTCGGGTCGGCGCCGAGGTGGGAACCCATTGTCGGTCTCGAGGCAGAGGAGCCCGCAGGTGGTCTGGTGCTGGTGTTGTGGGAAGTGGAATAGGGACGGGTGTGGGCCTTGGCTGTAGCCAGCTTGGATGTTTCCGCGAGGGGTGTGGTGACGGTGAGGGATGGGGGTCGAGGAGGGAAAAGAAAGAGCCAATGATGCCCTGATCTGTGACGAAGTGAACGTTCTCGTGGGTCACGCGATGGTCTGGCGTCCAATCTGGAAGCGAGCCTGTGGATAGATATCGAGTAGCGGTGGAATCAGACGAAGCTCGGTGGGCTATATACCGGAATCCACGATTCGACCATGTGTGGTCTGTTCTCGCCCGAGACGACACCAATGCAGGCAGGCATCTGGCTGACGACCAGCAAACAGAGCCATGCATACGCCTGGGGTGGCTGGTATTGAGTCACCATGCGAGCAATCACCAAGAAACAACAGATCTCCACCTGCCCAGCCGCAGTGCAAAGTCTCGGATCCGCACAAGTCGTCGGATTGCCAAATGATGGGCGTCAATCGGGCTCGAAGCTGCCGCGGACAGCGCGGAATGGTCCGTCCATTGCGCCTCGCCCCCCTTTTTCCAGCCCATCAGAGCACGCCAGATGTGGCCGGTTAACGGCGCCCAACGTCCAACCAACCACACATAGCTGCAGCCAGCGTCAGTTGTCGTGTCAGCGGTGACGGTCCAGGAAAGCTCCGGCATTCTTCACCCGCCCATCTTGCCTCGCCCGTGTGCGACCCGCCTCGCCAATCTGCAGCGGCTTTGCTCGAAACGGGCTTGGGCGCGCTTGGTTGTCGCCTCTGGGGCTCGAAGCTCCTTGACGTGGCAGTATTCGTGGCCAGCACTCTGCAACAGGGGCTCGGTTGGCGTTGATTGGGCCCGCTTCCGGCCGCTTCAACCCCCGCAAGCCTGCAGCTTGAGCGCCGAAGGACTTCTGATGCTGGGAGCTAACTCTGGCTTGGTGGATGTTGACCATGTTCTGGGTCGTATGCCCTTGTCCAGTGTGCTCGTCCAGCCGTCAAAAGCGCCCCCAGCAACCTGCATGCAGTCACCCCTGACCCGGCTCGCTTGACACCCAATATCTCCACCATTGACCTCCGCCCGGCAAACAGCTCCGCCCAACGGCTCCGGGCCGGGCCTCGAGCCAAGAGTTGGGCTCAACGCCAACACCCAAACAGGCCTGGTGGTGGGACAAGCGGACAATACCACTGATCCTATTTGATAACGGTCACCCAGCACATTGCGGCCTGAACAGCCCTGGTGCTTGAGCGGCAACGCAGCTGTCTCCAGATTCGAGACCAACAGGAATTCGCCTCGACGCCACGTCGACCTCTGGCGCTCGGGTTGTGCGCGATGGCCCTCTCGATCACTGCCCAGGGATCCTCGGGGGTCCTCTTTCATGGTGTGTCACCCCAGCCAAAGCTGGATCTGTTGCTCGCCTTGCTCCACACCGCCTCACCTTGTGATATTCCGATGCAGAGCCAGCCGTGTACATAGTAACGAGCCCCTGAAGCATCCACTCGCCTAAACTCGGTCGCCTCGAACCTCCATCGCCTGGAGGCCGACGATGGGAAACAACTGCCCCTTTGTTTACTTTCCATTCCCACCCACACTCCCTGCCCGAGCCAGATGACTTCCACGTTGGCTGCCAATCATCCACTCTTCCGTCGCGCCATCTTCTGGCAAGCCGCATTTCTGATTCTGCCGCGTTTTCTCACAAACGCTGGCTCCTTTCCCCAAACATGTACATCTCAACAAACCCATCGGCTGATATGCTGCCGGACACGGTCTGGACAAGCCAACCGGGCGCGGCTTCCTCCTACCCACATTTCCCATCGTGACCAACGACTCCCTTCCTAGGAACTACATTTTCCATCAGAGCCCGGGAGGCTGGTGTCTGCGGGGTTTGGGGTTTCTCCTCCGGGACGAGATGTCATACCAACCCTGCCAAACACTCTTTTCCGGCTCCGGCCCGCCGCCAGACCTGGGACGGGGTGCTTGTATCTCCCGCTCCATGTCCTTCTTGAGGAGCTTCTCCATCTCGGCCAGCCACGACCTCCCTAGCTCGCGAATACGCTGCTTTATTTGCGCGGTGTGCTTCCACGGGTATGCGGGCTGCACGTAGCACCCTGCGAGCGGGGCGTCCTCACTCCCGAGGTCCTTCAAGGGGTGGGCGATTAGATGGTAACCCCCGAGAATGTTGCGGCCCTGCTCATTGTCCATGACGACGCGGCCGTGGGGCTTGCAGAAGAAGTCTGCCATAACAACGCGGACGGTCAACGCCGGGGCAGTGACTTTGTGTCGGGCCCAGCTGATCGTTGCCCTCCAGTCCTTGAGCGCGGCATGCTCGTCGCCGGGCCTGCCGTCGGGCACATAGGGGGGGAAGACGAGCTCGACAAAGCGGAGGTGGGCAAGGCAGTGCGCCGGGACGACGTCTCGTAGGAATTGCGACGCGGCGAGGCGGTCGAAGGGGTAGCGGTTTCCGGTCGGGGAGGGGTTCGTGGTGGAGACGGGCGTGAACTGTTCCCGAGGAAGCTTCCAGGGGGGCATTGCGCAGAAATCGTGGACGACGAAGCGGTTCTCCGAGAAGAAGACGAACTGGGCCTCGCGGCACAAAGCCCTGCTGACGAGAAACAGAGCGGTTGGCGGAGTCCAACAGTGACAGGCAGAGGAGAAGGCGGCATGGCGGCCGACGCAGAAGCATTCTTGGACCGCGGATTGTCCGCCCGCGAGGATGCATTCGATATCGCCCAGGTAGCATCGGTACTGGCGGCACCCCTGGTGGATATGGGGCGCGCACCCCGCCGTCTCTTGCGCGCGGCAAGGCGGACGGCAGACGCGATACCCGGGCGGCTGTCTGCTCCACATCACCTCCTTCCAGGGCGTGACGAGGTTGGTGCATTCCAGGATCTGGAGGCGGAGCTCCAGCGGGAGGCTCATCAGCGTTGTTGCAGCTGCGCCTGCGGTAGGTCTGGGGCGGATATGGGGCGAAGTATCACGGCCGTGGATTTTGGAGGCAGCTTCCTTCGCCACCCGCCAGAGCGGGTGGTCCGGGATGGGGCAAAGCCGTATCGAGAGGTTCTTGAGGCTCGAGAAGAGGGCGATGGGGGCGACGCTAAGATGGGCCGCCTCGAGGGCATATGGATGCCGCGGGTGGATGTCGCAAACTAGCGAGAGATGGAGCCGCCGGGGGCCAACACGGGGCGACATATAAGCGGCAGCATTGCGCCACTGGCTCATCATGGCTTGGATGCTGAGCCTGGCCGATATCAAGTCAAAGCCCAGAGCAGGATCGATCAACGGATGGCGGTGCAGCAGATTGTGGTGCAGAGAGCAACCACTTGTCGAACCCGATATGGAATCCGCGCTCCATCTCCCAGCGCCACAGCACACGGGGGGGAGTCGAGCCCAGCCGGTGTGTTGGTGGCAGGAACACTCGTTCAGGACGATCTTTAGGCTGGTCAGGGCGGCGAGAGCGGTTGGCGAGAGGGCGTGGAGTCGCTCGAGGGAGCCGGGATACGACAGAGGGGCATCGCGCTGCTTGCCGTGGCGTAGTGGTGAGTAGTAGTAGACGGTGAATCGGTTCGCCGAGTACAGCAGCGTTGCAGCTTCTCTGTACAAGATGCGGCAGGAGAGCAACAAGCCGTAGAAGGCGGGCAGTTCGGGCGGGTGAAAGGCCAGCGGGAGTGTTTCGTCGGCGTCCTCGTGGCCGTTCAGGTGAAATGTTTGGGGGAAGCCGTCGAAGCGCGCGATGCCGAGATGGAGGTAGATGCAATGGCGGATATCGTCAGGCAGACTGACCAGGTTCAGCGCTTGCGGCGACTGCCCGTCCATGTCTGGCGCTCTCGTCGGCGGTGGATTTCCATGTTGGGTGTCGAGAGTGTGAGGAGGAGAAGAAAGTGAGGGTTGAAGGACGCGTGGGAAACTGCTCGTCATTCTCAGCGGACCTTGGGGCGTGGGCAATCAAAGGAGCACGAGTCTTCGCATTGGACCACGCGAGTTTGCTTGTGGGGGATCCTTGTCGTTTGTGAGTAACTTGGACGAGGCCCAAGTTCTGAAAGGGCAAAAATCCTCAACTTATATGGAAAGATGGCAAGGAAGAAGTGCGGCAATGTGGTCTATTGCTGTGGTGGAAACTTGCAGGCAGCGGGCTGGCTGCCTGGAAGATATGGTGGAGCCAGAGCGCCTGCCCCACCCAACAACCCAACAGCCAGACATCCACTCTGAGAGCAAGATGATCGAAAAAGAGAGATTCTAGAAGAGAGGCAGACCCAGCTTGCCAAAGCTCGTTTTTGATTCTAGCAATCCGCCAGCGGACTTGATGGGCGAGGGGAAAGGGGCCTGGAAACTGAGGACGGGACATTTCCATTGATTTGAACCCAACGCTAGAAAGGAAGGCTTTGCCATGTACTATTGCGGTGGGCGAACGAGACGAAGTGCAGATGTGACTATGTAATGGTCAATCAGCCACATCTCAACATCGTGTCCAAATTCCCCGGCCACTGCTCCCCTGGGCAAGCTGAACAGGATGACCACCCCCCCCCCCCTTCCTGGGGTTTCCCCACTTGCCATCTTTGAACTACTCTGGCCCCCATGTTTGGCGCTCTTGCTCCTAGACTCAACAAGGCGGGGCCGTGTGCTATCCCGAGCTTCCTAATGACTATCCGAGTCACACCTGGATCGCAGGCAGGCCGGCGCTGGTGCTCTGCGTGACGCGCGCGGCAGGGCGGGAAACAACTGCCTGCTCACACCCTGTAGCCGGATCGGTGTCTTCCCATCCGGGTGGTGCTTCGGTTGGTGGGTCGGAGCGCGGAGACGTCTTCTTGGGCAATCCCTCAAGTGGAGGGATGCCACCCTCCGCGAACATGCCGTGCAGTGGCTGCTGCTGCTGAACTAGCCTGTTGCCATCATTGGGCAACTCGGCATGCCTCATCTCATCGCCGTGGCTCGGATGCTGACTTGAATGCGCAGAGCTGACAGGGCGGACGCATCACATCATCTGGAAGAAATCCAAGCGTTCCTGCTCCTCCTCCTCGGCCCTTTTCCGGCGGGCCGCCTCCTCGTCCGGATCGTCGACCTGCTCCTCCTTGGACTTGGCGCCATGGTCTAATGAATTAGAGTTTGCGGTCTTTGTTGGCGACGAGGGAGACATGTTAGCCCATGGGACAGGCTGGGGAAGGGGAGCATGCCGAGTAGAGGTACCTGATTGGCATTCGCGCGAGCCGAAAGACCCTTGGAACTTTGCCCGTCAACGGCCTCCTCCTTGAGCGGTGGCTTCTCGGGGTCGGAGAGGGTGGCCTCGGAGGAGCCCTCGGTGGCGGGCCTGTGAGGCGTTTTCTCTCCTACAGGAGCCTCGTTGACCTTGGGCTTCCGCCGGCACAGGCCGAGTGCTTGGAGACAGCCAACCATGATGACCTTTGGGCGGCGTAGGGTGGTGAATGTGGTGGGTATGGATTGAATTAGATTGGTGGAAGGATCAAGCGAGGTGAAGAGCAGAGAGCAGAGAAAGCTGGGGATGAAGACTTGAAGAGTTAGGAATCGTGTCCTGCCACAGTGTGATGATGGCAGGCTCGGATTGCAATCGCCAGACCAGAAACCCGGGCTCGTACTGCTGTTTGCCACGCGCGAGAACGAGAAGTGGGCGTCGTCGATGACGAAGGGGTTACGTGGAAAAGGTCTCGATTCTTGAACTCGGGATCCAGGGCGACGTGTTTCTCTTTCTGGACTCCCTCATCTCACCTGACAGGCGCGTTCAAGCCACTGAGCGGCGAACCCCTGCGCTCCAACCCCGCGACGTGGGATTCTGGGGGTTCGCCCCACAGCGCCCCCGGACGGGAAGGGCAAGGTACTAAATTAACCCCCCAAGCAGGAACGCCTGGGCAGGGTCGCCATTGGCTCGCAGTGACCTCGGGAATTAGGGGTTCGATCAAGTCTGGGCCAGTGATGAGCAGAAAATCGAGATCAAACCAGACCCAGCTACAGACAGTCAAACGAACACCACACATTCCATGCTCTTTCAGCTGCTGCTTGTTATCGCTGCATCGAGCAGAGAGCATCGATCGCGCCAAGCCGTCGATCCTCGGTGAGGAGAGGCCCACCTGGGGAAAGCTCTGGCCAATTAAAGCTAATAAACATGTGGAAATTGACCCACACCTTTAATCCCTAATCCCTGTTACCCAAATCGGCGCCATCAACCACTCGGCCAAAACTTGAGTTTGAGCATGCGACCGCATCGGCTGCATCACGTCGCGAGAGCAGCAGCGTTCGCTCGTTTGATACGTTTTGGGAAATTTTGGACCACAAAACTGCCTTCACCATGGCCTCCCACAATGCACGTCTCTACATACTTCAATCGAACCCTCGACTCCGATTCAACCATGCCCCTGCAGGAATGGCTGGCCCCTGGCAGCTGGTGCCATGGTGAAGCAACTCGTTGGGGTTTCGTCGTCAGCGATGCTAAGACCAAGGCCCAATCCTCCAGCATGGTTTGTTCTTCGGACGCTTGACCTCCAGATTGGTTGCCACGAACCCGAAACCCCGCCGGAGTGTCTCTCGCCATGTGTTTCTGGGGGCTTCCTCTCGAACACAAACATCAAGTTCCCCCACAAACCCTTCCGGCCTCTCCAAGACAGGCTAACCGCGACGTTCGATATCATTCGTTGGGGATAGGCGGCGCTGGATTCCATTAACTTCACGGAGGCTGATCGGTTGATCGGTGTGGCTCTGCCGCTGATGCGGTCGAGGGCGGAGCAGGTCCACGGTTGGCGTCGTGGATGTGAATGATTTAACACACTGCGGACAGCACAGAAGTGGCACTCGTCCCTTTCACAATGGCATATTTCTCCACGTTACCTAAGCGGTGGGAATGCGGCTATCCGCCTGGACACAGCCCAGTCTCACTCACACCTCCATGTTTCAGGGGGCGACACACGACAGGCAGACACCCGCCAATTGCTGCGCCCAAACCGTGACACCCACGCCTTCCTATTTGCTGCGGACAAGCCAGGTGGAGGGGTTCCGGCAACCCTCTTAGCTTTTTGCACGCGGGATTTCGGCCTCGACGGGTGGTGGCGCCGTATGACAAGCCCTTCTTTTGGGGCTGGTTTTGGTCGATCAGCCACAGAACGGAGCAAAACGAGTGGGCATGTTTCGGGCATCGGGAGGACCCGAATATGTCGGTAGAGGACCAACGTCGGGCTTATATCTGGACCGAGTCCCTTCCTGCTCTGCTGCCGTTACACTTGGGTTTCCTCTTGAGTTAAGGTTTGGCGCCCAGTTGTTGCCGTGTCCGTCCAACAACACCTCATCACCATCATGCCCGCCATAATACACCCCTGGACGGCCGCCACCCGCACCCGACCTTTCCAACCTCGCGACACACCCAACTTTGCCAGTCCCCCGCCGTTCCCACCGTTCCGCCCACCGTCAGATGACGGCCAGGGCGGCAGCGGCGGCCTTGGCCCTTTCAGAATCGAGCCTGATGATGACCATGACGACGATCACACTCTGTCACCAGCCATCATCGCCGCCATCGTCGTCTCGGTTGTCGTCTTCCTCGCCCTCCTGATCGGCCTCTTTACCTTGCTCGCCTACCGCCGACGCAAGGCGAGAAAAGCCACCATCGCCACGAAGGTGGAGAATGTCTCCGTCAGCGCCGTCACCGCCTCGGGAGCTCTCGACCCGCCGCCGCCGTACGACGAGGTGCACAACGCCGACGCAAATCATGTCCTGGGGCGGGCGCGGGGTTGGGAGAGCCGGAGCTACCTGACTGGCAGCGAGGAGGGGGAGGAGCAACAGGAGGAGGAAGATCAGGATGCCCTTGGGTCGCACGCTACTATCACGGACGGGATGGAGCCGGGGAGGCACGGCAGGCCGGGGGCGGCGGCTCAGGGGTAGCGGAGGGGTCCATTCTTTCAGACCACCGAGGAGTCAGGAGTTGATTCGAGATTGACGTCCATGGTAATGAGGGATGACGATAGCAACGAGACGCCGGAAGAAAACAAAACAGTGCTCAAAATAGACAATAACACACCGCCACAACCCCGCCTCGGGCTCACCCCCTTTACAACAACCCTCCACTACAAGTCCTGCGGAATATTAAACTCCACCCTCCCCCCAAACCTCTCCTCCCCCCACCTCCCCAACCCCTCCCCCACCCCCTCCGCAAACGCCTCATCAAACCCCCT
>MU855451.1:27502-60635 GCA_033296695.1 Staphylotrichum tortipilum | reverse complement strand
CAAGTCAAGCAGCAAGTCAAGTCAAGCAAGTCAAGTCAAGCAGCAAGTCAAGTCAAGCAAGTCAAGTCAAGCAGCAAGTCAAGTCAACTCAAGCACGTCAACTCAAGCAAGTCAACTCAAGCAAGTCAACCCAAGGAAGTCAACTCAAAGCTAAGCAAACAAGCCAAGCAGGGCAAGTCAAACAACTCAAATAAGTGAAGAAGTCAAATCGAGCCAAACAAGGCAACTTAATCAACTCAAAACGAGCCGGGCAAGTCCGGCCAACAAAGTCAAGTAAGTCAAGCGAAGAAAATCAAGTCAGACAAGTCAAACCAACTCACGTCAGACGACTCAAGTTCAAACAAGTCAAGCCAACTCCAAAGTCAAGCCAACTCCAAAGTCAAGCCAACTCCAAAGTCAAGCCAACTCAAACCAACCCAACCCTCAACAAAACCCCAGCCTTTCCTCTCAACACCGCGGATGCCCAGCCCGACCCGTCACCACCCCACCCTGATGACCATACCATACCAACAACCAACAACCCATCCGTGACACCACCCAACCAGATCAAAAAACCAATTAACCCGATGAGGGAAACACTCACGAAACGACAGCCCAAACAAAAAAAAGATCCAAGACAAACAGACCTCGAGAGGACAACCAGGAACCAAAGTCTGAGCGAGGGAGCGAGTGAGCTAAAAGAGAAACGAGGAACCAACCCCAATGCGAGTGTGTGTGTGTGTGTGTGTGGACAACCTAGTGTGTGCGAGACGGTAGAGAGAAAGGAACCAACCTAACGGGGAGCGAGAGTGACCAATCCAGTGGGAGAACGAGGGAGAAAACGAGGGGGAGTGGGGGGGAAGAGTCATCAACCCAGTGAAAGAGCATGACCCAACCAAGCCCCATGAGGTGGAGAGACTGTGTGTGTCTGTGTGTGACCCCTCAGCCAACAAAACGACTAACATCACCACTCACCCAAGAAAGTCGATAGGCAACCAGCCCAGGGACGCAAGCAACCCTCGGGAGGAAGGCACACTAAGGTAGGTAGGTAGGTAGGTAGTTATTCGTATTAGGTACCGTAGCTCGACAAAACAAAAAAACTAAACCAAAAGACTGTATAGACAGAGGAGAGGAGGCTGCCTGCCTGCTGCTGGTCCGAAACCCAAAAAAAAACATTTTACTTCTTCCCACTCCCCAACCAGCAGCGAGACAGACAGCCAACCCCCTCCCCATGATGCTTTCTCCGCCATTTCCAACAACAAACCAAAAAGGCATACAAAAAATGAACAGTGCAGAAAAAAAAAAAAGGAAACTTCTTTCTATCCCCGCTTCCCCCCTCCCCCCCTCATCCAAAACCAAAACCCAAACAGACCCCCCCAACCCAAAAAGAAACCCAAAGAGATTACATATTCGCCAACTCATTATCAATCTGCCGATCCATAAACGTCCTCCTCTCCCCCGCCAACTCCGTCTGCAACCTCTGCTCCACCAGCGCCCTCACCTGCTTCTTCGTCACCGTATCCAAATCCACCTCCCTCAGCACCGCCTGAATCGCCTCAATAATCGCCCCATCATCCGGCACGCCCCCGCCCATGCCCAATCCACCCCCAAACGACCCCGTGCTCAGATCCGCATGCAGACCCAGGCGGCTCTGGCTCGCGCCACCGCCGCCCAGCATCGCCGTCGACGCCACCGACAGCCGGTTCCCGCCCATGGCGCCGGGCACACCCAGCGTCGGCGGCGTCCCGCTCATCCCGCGGAGGTTGACCGCGCTGCCCCGGTTGCCGGGGAAGTCGGCGTACGGGCTGTGCGAGCGAGGCAGGTTGGCGCTGAGCGACATCATGCTCTGCCGCTGGAGCGGGTTATCCAAGTAGGGGGTGTTTCCAACAAAGGTGCTCGTGCGGGTGGCGCCGCCGGCAGCCGTGAAGGGCGTGCCGGGCGTGCCCGGGGTGGGCGGCATGTACGCGCCGACGCCGCCGCGGCCGGGGAAGCCCGTCAGGACTGACGGCTGGCGCACCGACGAGTAGACCGACTTCATGTCATCCATCTCGTAGTTCTCGTCGTACATGCCCATGGGGCCGTCGACGCCGTGCTTCTCCGAGTGGCCGGCGCGGCGGCCGGGGAGGTTGTTCATGAGGGCGTAGTCGTCCCAGCGCTGGAGCGGCACCGAGCGCGGGTCGAAGCCCTCCTCGTCGACAGCGACGACCTGCTTCTTGCCAGACTCGCCAATAACGATGCGCGTGTTACCCCACGAGAAGTTGTCCTGGTTCCAGAACGAGTAGATGGGCAGGATGAACGAGTAGACCGGGAAGGCGATGATGTAGATGATCATCCAGCCCACGTGCTGCCACTGCCGCTTGAGGATGAAAATGAGCGCCTGCAGGCCGTACACCGCCGCCAGCATGATGATCGAGATGAGCGGGAACGGCCCGGTTCGTGAGATGACCGTGTACAGCAGCCAGCCGAGGTAGACGCACGTCGCCGGGAGGATGACGGTGCCGAAGAGGTCGATAAACACCATGAAGCGCATCGAGAAGAAGCAGAAGCCGCACATCTCAGGGATGAACATCAGCTCAACGAGGTTGTGGATGGTCGAGTTGATCCAGCGACGACGCTGAGACAGCAGGACGCTCCACTTCTCGGGAGCCGCGGTTTGGCAGTAGGCATCCGGGATGAACTTGTACGACATCTGGGGGAAGTAGCGCGTCATCAGGGTCGTCAGGTAACGATCCTCACCGAGCGACAGAAGGTTCTTCTTGTGGAGGGTGTCCACGTTGCAGTCGCTGTAGTCGCGGATGACGTCGTCCGAGATGATCAACGGCTTACCGCGGTCGACAGTGCGCAGACGATACATGGAGAAACTAGGAGTAGTCAGCATCTAGATGTTCACAGCTGTGGGAAAACGGATTGTACTCACCAACCAGGCAAGCAGGTGACGCTGCCAAAGAGCGACTCGAAGGCCTTGGCGAGATGATGCGAAATGTAGTACTCGTAGACCTGGATCATAGTCCACCACGAGCGTTCCTCATTCTGCAGGCTCGTCTCGCCGCAGATACCAGCAATCTTGGCATCATTCGCGCAGGCAGCCACCAGCCGGTTGAGCGAGTCCTCGCGGACGCAGGTATCGGCATCGACCATCAGGAGGTACTCATACAGCTCGGGGTCCACACCAATGATGTTGTTGATCTGGTGGAACATTTCCAGCTCGAGGGGGTTCATCGGGGCGCGGTGATGGACGCGGTTGAGGAAGCTCATGAGCAGGATCTGCGAGTCACGCTTGCCGCGGTTGCCGGGCTTGGTCTTCTCGCGCTCAGATTCCTTGCCCACCTTGACCACCACCAGGTACGGGACGACGTTGCCCTCATACTCGTAGAGGCCAGAGTAGACCTTGCCGTAGTTGAGCTGCTCGCTGCCCGTGCCGACCGACTTAAACGGGAGGGCCGGCGGGTCCACCTTGGGGTCGACGCCGAGGATGTCCAGGACGATCTTGGGCGTGGGGCGGTCATTGCCGGCGCCGACGATGATACCGTCGCAGATGACGCAGATCAGCTTGCGCTTGTTGTCGTACTGCAGGGCCGTGAGCGAATCGAGGGCCTTGCGCAGCGAGTCTTCGCCCTCGGTGTATGCCGGCACCTGGCAGATGACGAACTTGTCCTGGGGCGACGGGCGCCTCTTGGAGCCGAACTGAAGGGCCGACACGAACTTGATGAGGATCACGGAGCACAGGATGACGGTGAAGACGACCAGGATCCACTTGTTCACCTGGCACTGCGCCGACTGGCGGAAGTCGGTGATGCCAATGTAGAACCGGTTGTCGAGGCAGTTGAACGTGTTTGTGATCTTGACGAGCTGAGTGGAATTGGCGTCCTCTTTGAGCTTCAGAAACTTGTCGGTGAGATCCCCGCCAGGGTTGTTTTTCATGATTTCGACGACCCCGGCGTCGAGGAAGGCCCAGCGGGCGTTGCCGTTGAAGATTTTCTGGGTGGCGAAGTAGTCGGTCAGGTCGTAGACCCGGTTCTCCCAGAGGAACCACATGCGCTGGTCCTCGTCTCCCTCCCGCTTGATCTGGGCCGGATCCCAGACGAGGTCGCCCGTGATGTATTCCTTCATGCGCGGCAGGAACCGCTTAGAGTACCAGTCAACCTTGCCCATGGGGCCGCTCGTGTCCCTGGCGAAGTGGCCCGAGACGTGGAGGGCCTGGACCTGCTCTTGGCTCTCGGTGTTGTTGACGCTGAGCTGGATGGTATCGTCCGTGACGAGCCCGGGGCAAGCTAGCGTGAGCGGCAAGATGAAGTAGTTGTCCATGTCAAGGCCGCCAAGCGGCTGCATGACGTCGCGGGTGGACTGGTACGCGGCCGTGCCGTGCTGCAGCTTCCAGAACTTTGTGATGTCGTAAACCTTGCCGTGGACGCTGACCCAGAAGTCGTCTTCGCCCTGGTGGTTCTTGACCTCTGTACGCAGCCAGGCCTTGTCGTAATTGGGACAGAGGAGCTTGCCAAAGAAGATGATCCAGAAGACGATGATGGCGTTGAGAAGAACAATGAAGAAACAGAGGACGAGTTTCTCGCGCCACGCCATGCGGACGTCGGGCCGCTTCATGCGACCCACGTACCGGAGCAGCGGGGAGGGGATCCAGAAAGTGAGGGCCCAGACCAGGATAATCCAGGCCCTTCGGCCAGCCGTGATGGGCTGCTCCTCGATCTTCTTGCCAGCCGCGAGATCAGCCTCTAGGCCGTTGCCACCAAACTGGCCGTCGGCGCTGTAGAAGACGTCCGCCTTGTGTGTGTCGCCCTTGTGGCCAAGGCCGTAGTCTCCCATGCTAACGTTGCGCATACCGGTCATGGCCGTCGGGGCGATCGAGGCGGCGACGGCCGGGTTGACGACGCCCAGCGTGGCCTGGCTGAGATTCCGGTTGTGGACCAGCAGCTCGCGGCTCCCGTCGGACGAGGCGTCGGGGAACTGCGGGGGCGGGAAGAAGCCGCTGCCGGTGGCGGAGTAGCCCGTGCCGCCGAAGGCGCTCGGCGGCATCATGCCGGGCAGGCTCCCGAGCCTCTCAACGTCGCCAGGCTTGAGGTCAATAACGCCCTCAGCCTCCCACCACGCCGACTCCCTCATCCACACGCGCTCGCGGCCGACCACGACCTCGCCGTTGGTCCAGCCGCGTTCCAGGATCCAGCTCTCGATCCCGTCGCGGCCCTCCATGCAGCCCAGCACGCGGTAGCGCTGCACAAACTCGTCAAAGTCAAAGTCGGCCGTGTAGTCGAGGTGCATGTTGCGGCGGTTCGACCACTCGGGGAGGCGCCAGGCGCGCAGCTGCCTAGACACGGTGCCAGCGGACCAGGCCGAGTTGACCGAGGGCAGGGCGGCGAGGCTGGCAGGCGACTCGTCGGTCGGGTGGATGCAGAGGTGGTACCAGGCGCGGCTCGTGCCCAGCATGGCGGGCAGGTCGAGACGGCCCTGGCGGCCGATGCTGATGCCCTCGGCGGGGACGGGGATGAGCAGCTCCTTGAGGAAGCCGTCTTCCTCGGCGGACAGGGCAATCTTCTCCAGGACCTCCTCCCGCTTCTCGAGCACATGTTGCCTCTCCCTACCGAGGGATCCAACCATGATGCCCAGCTCGGGCCCGGCCTCGGCGACCGCATTCTGCATCTCGCGCAGGACGGAGCTACCGGCGGCGGTAACGTCGACACCGTCCTGCTTCATCTCCGAGTTGATGCCCTGTGTGTCGTCAAAGATGTTGCGCATGGCCACCGCCTTGCCCAGGTTGGGGTCGGGAATCTCGAGGAAGTGGAGGCAGACGGTGTCACCCGTGTCTGCGAGGGGCGTCCGGCCGCCCTGGCTACCGTCGACCGACTCCTCTCCGTCCCTGATGCGGCCCATCTGAGTGGCAATGGCCTCGTTGGCCTTCCGGATGACCCAGTCAACCAAAGCCTCGTACAGGCCGGCGAGGAGGGTGGCGCGGTCCTCGGTGGCACACTGCTTGGCCAGGAGCTCGGGCTCCAGGCCAAGGAGCCCGCCGACATCCTCGCTGATCTCATCGAGCACCTCCTCGTCCACATTATAGTCGATTGTGTTGCCCAACTTCAGCAGGCCGGCAAGGGTGGAGATGAAGTTGCGGTGGGCGGAACCCCTGATGCCAATATCCTTGAGGGCCGTCCGGAAGTCATCAGCGGCGGCACCGTCGTCGGCGGTGGGCAGGTACGAGGGGGGGTCGTAGGAGCCGGAGCGGGCCAGGAGGTTGTAACTGGAGGCGCCCTTGAGGCCGAGGAACTCGCGCTCGGCGGGGGTGGAGGCCGAGGTGAGGAGGTAGTAGAAGGCGTCAAAGGCACGGTTGCCGGCCTCGGTGGGGATGCGTAGCAAGCCCTTCTCGGTGTCGATGCCGCCTTCCGAGAGGGCAATGGAGCCGCCGACCACCTTGCCGGTGAGGTCGAGGGTCAGGGTGACGCCGAGGGCGACCTGCCTGGGGGTCGAGGGGTTGTACGGGGTCACACAGCGGAGGAAGGGCTCGATGGCCTGGAGCGACTGGGTGATGGAGCTCGGGACGGCGGCGGGGAGGGACGAGAGGGCGGGTCGGAGGAGCGAGGGTGTCGACGTGTGGAGAGAACTGGCGAGACACTGGTCAGCAAGAGCAAAGATCCTCCTCTCCTCCTCCGACTTTCCTCGCGGGACAAACAATAACAAAATAACCTACCCAAAGATGATACACCCATCCTCAGCTCTCCTCCGGGCGTGTTCCCACGCCCGCGTAATCAAATCGGCGTCAATCGTCCCGCCCACAAACCCCGTAGGCCCCGGCTGTGAGGCTGTCAGCCACGTGTTGACGACGAGGCTGGTGCCGGCATCGAGGCGGTAGGGCTGGGACGAGAGGTAGATGTTGTGGATCGAGTTGAGCAGCGTCGTGGTCGAGACCTGGGACGACGAGGGCTGGCCGGGGCCCCTGGGCTCCGAGGCCATCGAGTACATGGACATGCGGTTGGCCATGGTGACGGCGGGGGGAGGGTGAAAGAAACGCGGCACCCCAGGAGGGGGACACGGCCGGGGGAGCGTCGGGCGTGATCAGCAGGGCAGGGCGGGATGTTGTCGTCTGCCCTTGGAATGGAATGGGGGAGATGTGTGGTGTGGTAGTGGTGCTGATGTCAACAACGACGACGACGGCGACAACAACAACAACGCAACGGCAGCAGCCCGGGGGGTCGGCCGGGACAGTCTGGGGCTAGCGATGCTCAAGCGAGTGTGTGTCCTTTTTTTTCGACGACGGGCAACGAGAGTGTGTCGGGAGTGAGTGGTGGGATGTGTGGGCTGGACTGAGTGGTCTGGCGTGGTCTGGTCGGGGCGGCAACGGGGGTGTGTGGTGTGTGGTGCACCTTCAGCCCTCGGTCTGTCGAGCTAATGCCCCCTTTCTCAAGCAGGCACGGAAAGAAAAAAACACAGCACAGCGCAGCAGTCAGTCCGTAATCCGCAGAGAGAAGACGGCAAGACCCAGGTTCGGCTCCCACGAGAGAGCGAGAGAAGAGCGACGGGCAACGGAGGAAGGAGAAAAGAGAAAAAAGCAACGACCGGAAGGGAAACCGCCAAAGCGAGTGAGACGGTTGAGCGGGCGACGGCAATGGGGTTGGGGATGGGAACGATGATGGGGATGGGCAGCGAAGAGAAAGCAAGATCGAGAAAACGTCCGATCAGGGTTGGACGAGACGAGACTGGGCGGGCGCCAGGAGTGGACTGGGGCTGGGCTGGGACTGGGCTGCTGCTGGCCAGGTACAGGCAGGCGCTTGATGGGTGGGTGCTGGTTGCTGGTTGCTGGTTGCTGGCGACGGGCTGCTGTTCCAGCACCGCCCTGCACTGGAGACCACTCTCTGCTGGGTGGGAGCCACCTGCACGCACTGGGCCACCCACCACCCCAACGCAGGTTCGAAGCAGGTACCCTCGTCTCAAGCGAGACTACGGTGTCCCATAACAAACACCTGCGCAGTTACGGATCCTCACTTTTGCCAAGGCCCGGGGCGCGCGATGGCGGCAGTGGGTCTCGATGTGCGCGATGTGCCGTGGAAAAACTCTGGGCGATTGGACGAAAGGGGCCCTTGGCTGGAATGGGGATGGATGATGTGGGGTGGAGGAAGGGAGTGAGGGGGTGTGTGAAGTGGGTGGAGGGGTGAAGGCAGGGAGAAGGGGGCTCGGAAAACATGCCGCACCACAGGCGAGCCCAGGTTAGGTAGATCCAGCCATTTGCGCCAGCCCAGCCAGGTTCCATGTCGCCAACTCGCCAGCTCACTCATCGTCATCAGCGTTTAAATTCGATTTGGTGACAGGGGCAATTACTGATTACTGTGTCCCTTCTCCACGCGCTGGACTTGACAAGTTCTCTGCATATGTGCAAGAAGCTGCATGAAGCATAATATTTGGGCAGCAGAGGGCCCTGTTTTCTGTTGGCCCTGCGTCGCATTCTCTCTCTCCCTCTTCCCTTGATCCATCTCATGTCCGGCCAGCCAACTGTTCGGACAAGACCGAGGAACCAAAAAAAAACCAAAATCTCCGAGCAGCGAGAAGAGTCCCATGCTTTTTTCTCACAACTACCAACTTCCTCCTCCCTCGGCCTCCCACCCACGACCTTGCCGCCCGCCGCCGCTGATCCGCGAGGATTCGGATCGTGTGGTCGTCGTTGCAACCCGCCCGGTGCGGCGTCTGCTGACTGGTAGGATCCATTTGCTCGGCCGCCGTCTGAAGCACGCACTGCGCTTGCGGCGATGCAAGGCAGGCCCTAAAAAAGGGCCCCTCCAACCCATCCACCCACTCGCATGCGCAACCTCCACCACCCGCACCACCCGGGAAGTCGAATACGAGGCCCCCAACTTGCAACCCGCTCACTGACTGCAGGCAAGGCAAGGCAAGGCAGGCAAAGTTGAGAAGCTCTCCACATGACGGCTGCGCATGACATCTGCTTTTCT
The DNA here is from genome assembly GCA_033296695.1 of Staphylotrichum tortipilum. NCBI lineage: Eukaryota > Fungi > Ascomycota > Sordariomycetes > Sordariales > Chaetomiaceae > Staphylotrichum > Staphylotrichum tortipilum. The sequence goes on along the minus strand of MU855451.1, from coordinate 51,714 downwards.
TGCCATGCTGCTCTGCCGTTGGGCGTTGCACATCAATCCACTGCATCCGGCATCAGCGCCGTTGGTTCCCCCAACCCAGCAGTGCAGTGCCGCTAAGGAAAACCCTAGTGGTGTGCTTCTTTTTTTAGATGCGGCGAAAGCCCGACCCTCACATGGCACCTTGATATGCTGTTATGCTGTTGGAGATGGAGTTTTGCAGACCCCATCGTCATCGCCACTTGCAAGTGGTTTGCTTGCACATCTGGGAGTCAACAAGAACGAACCTGACTTGAGATGAGCGAGCGGGCTGGACAAGACGAAGGAGTCCGCGCGTTGCTCATCTCCCTCGAGCCCCGCGTGTCTCGGAATGTTGAGCATGCCAGAGTTACCAATGCAGCGCAGATCGAGCACAGTGTCCGCGGGGCATGGACGCTCCCTCGGTCAGTGCTCCTTCGTCCCCCCCGCCGCCGCCGCGAGGAATCTCATCCTCGATCGTCGACCGCCGGAGCCATCCTCCGCCCCGCGGTATGCTCATGCCGACAAGTCTCCATACGCGCAATATCCGAACTTGGGCTGGGCTCTGTGGGCTGCCTGCCTGGCGCGGGCCGCACGACGACAGGTCTTCAGACACCGGATGGGCTGGCGCAGCAACAACAAGCCAGACGAACCACAAAATAGAGTGGATGAGCCACCTCCTCTTCCTCTTCCTGCGTGGGGTGGTGGTGAGTGCCAGGAAGCATCCCGAAGCTTGGCCGCCTCGTTCCAGCCTCCCGATCTAGTTTTGGTAGCCTGTGTGTTGTCGTGTCGCCCGGCTGGCCGCTCGGCCGTCGGACACACACCCAATCCGCGACCGGAGAACAAGTTCGTTGTGCAACTCGTGGACACGCGCGCTGCTGATCTCGTATGAAATTGGGGGGAGGGGGGCGCTCAGTGGCCGTGCCTTGGTATGTTGCTCGGAGCCCCAGGCAAGTAAGCTCGAGAAACATGTCGTGTTGCCGGGAGCGCGTGAGCGCAACACCGTTCACGATCCACACGATCCCATCCCATCCACCCCCCATCGATCCCCATCGAAGGAGCCAACACGGGTCGGGATTTCGTGTGCATCAGGGAACCTGACTCCGACACAGCCCCACACGCCGGCCACAAGCAGGGGGGCCGAGGAGCGTCAAGGGGTTCAACGGGGAGGGGTGGATGGAGTGGGAAAGGGGGCGTGGATAGACGGACACACGCCGCCGCCGCCGCCGCCGCCGCCGCCGCGGCGGAGGCCAGCCCAGCCAGGGCAGGCCAGCGCGCCTCGAAATCTCCAGGCGGGCCAGAAAACATGCGGCTACGCATGGGCCGGATCTCGCGATGCAGGCCGCTGGCCATCCCTGCATACCTGACATGCGATCCACCGCGCTCCACCGCCGGCGACCTGATCCCAGTCCGTCCGGCCCATCGAAATGCTCTGGAAGGTTTTGCCAGAAGAGAGAGTGAGAGAAAGGGGTGAAGGAGGAGGGCTCGTTCGTTCGTTCGTCTGGTCGTTGTTGGCTCCCGGTTGTCCGTGGTTCTGAGGCGAGATGAGATGGGAGGAGTCAATACGGCAGGACGTCCTTTCGTATGAACAACGGACCAAACAACATTGTACGGAGATGGGGGGGGGCATCTGCAAATCCCCCCAACCCAGCCCAGCCCGTCCCGCGCCGTCCCAGACTCTGCACGCGCAAGTCCCGGGATGGCCCATGGCGCTGCGTTCCAGATCTTGTTTTGTTTTGAACCACTCCCTGGAAACCTGCGATCCAATGCCTGGCTCGTACCTGTGCCACTCCCCCCCTTGCGCATTTCAGGTGGAGTCCGTCCGAGAGAGGCGCTGGTCGCTCGCTCGCCTGTTCGTTGTTCGTATGGGACCATTGGGCCATTGGATTGGACGGGGCGGACATGGGCATGGATGAACGTGGATCGAGGGGGCGTGGACGAACCTGCGCGGGCCGTCAGTTTGCCGCGCCGTAGACGCACCCCTGGCTGGCTGCAGTGGTCGGGGGAAAAAAGAAGAAAAAAAGCAGGCGCAGGCTCAGAGATGCAGCAAGGTGCAGGCAGAGGGAGGAGAGGGAGACAGGGCAGGCAAGACGCACCACACCCCCTTTTCCCCTACCTAGTGGAAGGAGAGAGCAAGCAAGCGGCAGGGCAAGAGAGCACGACCAACCCAACCGCGTGCAACCTGCTCGGGAGGACAGGCAGCGGGAGAGCCGCCCGTGGGAAAGTCGGTCCCAGCGCTGCCACCCACTGGCCCACCCCACTGCCCACTGCCCACTGCCCACTGCCCACACCCACCACCCCGAGCACCACCCAAGCACCACCCTTCCTGGAGGAGTGAGCGCCCATTGCCCAGGCGACTCAACGTCCACTTCTGCCAGTCTCCCATTCCGACATTTTTTTGTCCACTCCCTCACTCACTCACTCGCTCGCTTCCCCCCCGAGCCCCCATTCCCCCCCTTCGTTCTGACGCTCGTTTAGACGGTTTCGCACATCTCCATATGACATTCGTTTGGCAGTTGCCAGTCCTATTTTAATTTTTTTAATTAGTCTCCGACGTCGAGATTGCGCCCTTCGAAGCCCGGGCCGCCGTCGCCGACAGAGACCGACAAGCAACTCTCGCCTGTTGTTGACAGCCGACGTCGACGTCGTCGAGGATCCATCCATCCGTCGTGCTGTCTTTTTTGTGCTGTGTTGCGGTTGTTGTTGCTCTGCACTAGTCCCGTCTCGTAGGGCGAGTGACGAGTGAGCGAGCATCCAGCACACCTCACACATCGACGCGAGGTCGAGGCCCAGGTCCCGGTCCAGGTCCAGTTCAAGAGGACAGACCAAGACAAGACACCATCCACAACATCCCCCTCGCCTTGACTCCCCCGTCTCATCCCTCCGACACGCGGAGCCACATACCACACACACCACACACACCACACACACACCACACACCACACACAGAGAAGCCGGCACACAACTCGCCATCCCGCTGATCACGGCCGGCTCCTGGCGCCGCCGCTGCTCAACCATGGCCCTTAACCTCCCGCCCATCGGTGGGAACAGCGGAGGAGGCGCCCATACCCAGCCCTCGCTGCCCTCGCTGCCCGCCCACGCCCAGTCCGACACCCAGCTGACGGCGCACCTCGCCAGCCGCTTCCACGTCTCGATCCCCACCGCCCGCCTCTCGTCCCACGCCCTCCTCTGCATCAACACGTACACGAGCTCGACCAAGGGCGATGGCTCCCGCGACTCGTCCGCCTCGTCCGCCGCCGAGGACCTGGCCGAGCGCGCCCTCATCCGCATGGGCCACCGCTCCGAGAACCAGGCCGTTCTGTTTCTGTATGACTGCCCTGTTGTTTTCCCTGGCCAATTCCCTGTCTTCCGCCCCCTCTCATGCTCCCCTTGTCGTAGTCTGGCTCGTAACTAACCAACCCCGTCCCTTGACAGCGGCGAGTCCGGCTCCGGCAAGACCACCGTCCGCGCCCACCTCCTGACCTCGCTCCTCAACCGCTCCTCGACCCCCCTCTCGGCCAAGATTTCGCTCGCTGCCTACGTTTTTGACACCCTTACCACAACCAAGACGGCTACTACCCCGACGGCTTCCAAGGCGGGTCTTTTCTACGAGCTCCAGTACGACACAGCCTCCACCACGGTCCCCTCGCTCATCGGCGCCAAGCTGTTGGACCACAGGTTGGAGAGGAGCAGAATCACAGACGTCCCCACGGGCGAGCGCAACTTCCACGTGCTGTACTACCTCCTGGCCGGCACGAGCGCCGCCGAGAAGACCCATCTGGGCTTCGACTCGGCCGGCTCCCCCGAGCGCCGCTGGAGGTACCTGGGCCACCCGACCCAGCTCAAGGTCGGCATCAACGACGCCGAGGGCTTCCAGCTCTTCAAGACGGCCCTGCGCAAGCTCGAGTTTCCCCGCAGCGAGATTGCCGAGATCTGCCAGATCCTCGCCGGCATCCTGCACATTGGCCAGCTCGAGTTTGAGACAACCTCGAGCACCACCGCCACGGGCGACGACAGCGGCGGCTTCTCCCACGAGGGCGCCCAGACGAACACCACGGTCAAGAACAAGGATGTGCTCGGCATCATCGGCGCCTTCCTGGGCGTCGGCGCCGCCGAGCTCCAGGCCACCCTGGGCTACAAGACAAAGATGATCCACAAGGAGAGGGTGACGGTCATGCTCGACCCGGCCGGCGCCCGCGGCAACGCCAACGAGCTGGCCCGCACCCTCTACTCGCTCCTCGTCGCCTACGTCATCGAGAGCATCAACCAGCGCCTCTGCGCCGCCGAGGACACCATCGGGAACACCGTCTCCATCGTCGACTTCCCCGGCTTCCAGCAGCAGTCCTCGACCGGCTCAACCCTCGACCAGCTCCTGGCCAACGCTGCCAATGAATCGCTGTATAACCTCACCCTGCACAACTTCTTCGACCGCAAGGCCGACATGCTCGAGACGGAGGAGGTGTCGGTGCCCGCCACGAGCTACTTCGACAATTCGGACGCCGTCAAGGGCCTGCTCAAGCCCGGCAACGGCTTCCTCGGCATCCTAGACGACCAGACCCGCCGCCACCGCACCGACATGCAGCTGCTCGAGAGCCTGCGGAAGCGTTTCGAGGGCAAGAACCCGGCCATCGCGGTCGGCGCTGCCACCGCCAAGCTGCCCGGCAGCAACTTCTTCACCGAGAACACGGCCGCCACCTTCACCGTCAAGCACTTTGCCGGCGAGGTCGAGTACCCCATCAAGGGCCTGGTTGAGGAGAACGGCGAGGTCATCTCGGGTGACCTCATGAACCTGATCAACTCGAGCAAGAACTCGTTCGTCGCCCGCCTCTTTGGCCAGGAGGTCCTCCAGACCGTCGTCCATCCGCACGAGCGCTCCACCGTCATGCAGGCATCGGTCAGCTCGAAGCCGATGCGCGCTCCGAGTATCATGTCGAGGCGCGGCCGGCCCTCGACCGCCCTGACCGCCCGCGCCCGTGCCATGGAGAGGGAAATGTCGGTCGACCAGGGGAGCGAGGCCGGCGAGGGCAGAAATGCCGCCAGCTCCTCGCGCCCCTCGCAGCAGGGCGCCTCGGGCCAGTTCCTGTCGGCCCTCGAGAACGTCACGCGGTCCGTCACCGCGCCCGGCACGAACTGTTACTTTGTCTTCTGCCTGAAGCCCAACGACCGCCGCATCGCCAACCAGTTCGACAGCAAGTGCGTGCGCGCCCAGCTGCAGACGTTTGGCATCGCCGAGATCAGCCAGCGCCTGCGGTCCGCTGACTTCAGCTTGTTCCTGCCCTTTGGCGAGTTTTTGGGGCTTGCCGACGCCGACACCATGCTCGTGGGCAGCGAGCGGGAGAAGGTCGAAGTGGTGGTCGAGGACAAGCGGTGGCCCAGCAACGAGGTGGCCATTGGTGCCACGGGTGTCTTCCTGAGTGAGCGCTGCTGGATGGAGATCGCGCAACTGGGCGAGAACTTCTCGCAATCCGGCCGCTACGGGCTCCCGTCAGATGCCGGTGACGGCATGACCACTCCCGCGGACCCGTTCCTCGCCTCCAACGAGCGCCTGTACTTGTCTGGCGGCGGCCCCACGCCCAACAGCTTCCTGGGCGAGAAGAAGGCCGGCTACTTTGGCAGCCAGGAGGTGGACGCGCGGTCTGAGGCTGGTGTCTCGGCATTTGGCGGTGGTGACATGTTTAAGAACATGGACACGCGCGAGCAGATGGCCGAGCGCGGCAACGAAAAGGACATGGTGGAGGTGGAGGAGTACAAGGACAGCCCCAGCCGCAAGCGCTGGGTGTTCCTCGTCTACATGCTGACCTTCTTCATCCCCGACTTCTTAATCCGCTGGCTGGGCCGCATGCCGCGCAAGGACGTGCGGATGGCCTGGCGCGAGAAGGTGGCCATCAACATGATCATCTGGTTCAGCTGTCTGCTGTCGGCCTTCTTCATCGTGGTCTTCCCGATGCTGATCTGCCCGCACCAGTACGTCTACAGCCCCGAGGAGCTCTCCAAGTACAATGGCAAGGACGGCAAGAGCGCCTACGCCTCGATCCGCGGCCAGATCTTCGACATTGGCGTGTTCGCCCCGCGCCACTACCCGCCGTACATGGCGACCAAGATGCTTACCCAGTACGGCGGCATGGACATCACCAGCCTCTTCCCCGTGCAGGTGTCGGCCCTCTGCCAGGGCCAGCACGGCTCGATCGACAAGTCGGTCCTGCTCGACTACAAGAACACCAACATCACGGGATCCGCCGCCGTCATCAGCAGCCAGGACCTGAACTCGAGGTACCATGACTTCCGCCACTTCACCAACGACAGCCGGCCGGACTGGTTCTCGCAGCGCATGAAGATGCTGCGCGCCGGCTACAAGGTTGGCAACATCGGCTACTCAGCCGAGTACGTGCAGACTCTTAGTACCAAGAAGCAAATCATTGCCATCCTCAACAGCCGCGTCTACGACATGACGACGTACCTCCAGGGCGGCCGCCGCCAGCAGAACCCACCCGGCGCGGACCCGCCCACGGACCCGGACGCGGTCGACTTCATGCACCCGCTCGTCGTGGACCTGTTCCAGCAGCGGTCGGGCGACGACATCACGTCGCTGTGGGAGGCGCTCGGCATTGACGCGAACCAGAAGAAGATGATGCAGCTGTGCCTCGATAACCTCTTCTACGTCGCCGACGTGGACACGCGCTCTTCGGCCAAGTGCAAGTTCTCGGAATACCTGGTCCTGGCCGTGTCGATCTTGCTTGCTAGCGTCATTGCCTTCAAGTTCTTCGCCGCCCTCCAGTTCGGGTCTAAGAACATGCCCGAGAACCTGGACAAGTTCGTCATGTGCCAGATCCCCGCTTACACGGAAGACGAAGAGTCGATCCGCCGTGCCATCGACTCGGCCGCACGTATGCGCTACGACGACAAGCGCAAGCTGCTGGTGGTGATCTGCGATGGTATGATTATCGGCCAGGGCAACGATCGGCCCACCCCGCGCATTGTTCTCGACATTCTGGGCGTGTCCGAGGCCGTCGACCCCGAGCCGCTGAGCTTCGAGTCGCTCGGCGAGGGTCTCAAGCAGCACAACATGGGCAAGGTGTACTCGGGCCTGTACGAGGTGCAGGGCCACATCGTGCCGTTCCTGGTCGTGGTCAAGATCGGCAAGCCGTCCGAGGTGTCGCGCCCGGGCAACCGTGGCAAGCGTGACTCGCAGATGATCCTGATGCGCTTCCTCAACCGCGTGCACTACAACCTGGCCATGAGCCCGCTCGAGCTCGAGATGTACCACCAGATCCGCAACATCATCGGCGTCAACCCCACCTTCTACGAATACCTGTTCCAGATCGACGCCGACACGGTCGTGGCGCCCGATTCGGCCACGCGCATGGTGTCGGCCTTCCTAGACGACACGCGCCTGATCGCCGTGTGCGGCGAGACGGCCCTGACCAACGCCAAGTCGTCGTTCGTCACCATGATCCAGGTCTACGAGTACTACATCTCGCACAACCTGTCCAAGGCGTTCGAGTCGCTCTTCGGTTCCGTCACGTGCTTGCCCGGCTGTTTCTCCATGTACCGCATCCGCGCCGCCGAGACAGGCAAGCCGCTGTTTGTCAGCCGCGAGGTCGTCGAGGCGTACTCGACCATTCGCGTCGACACGCTGCACATGAAGAACCTGCTCCACCTGGGCGAGGATCGCTACCTTACGACGCTGCTGCTCAAGTACCACAACAAGTACAAGACCAAGTACATCTTCAACGCGCACGCGTGGACGGTGGCGCCCGACTCGTGGCAGGTGTTCCTCTCGCAGCGCCGCCGCTGGATCAACTCGACGGTGCACAACCTGATGGAGCTCATCCCCATGAACCAGCTGTGCGGCTTCTGCTGCTTCAGCATGCGCTTCATTGTGTTTGTCGACCTGCTCTCGACCATTGTGCAGCCCGTCACGATCGCCTACATCGTCTACCTCATCGTCATGGTAGCGCGCAACTCGAGCGTCATCCCCATCACGGCTTTCGTGCTCCTCGGCGCCATCTACGGTCTCCAAGCCATCATCTTCATCCTACGCCGCAAGTGGGAGATGATTGGCTGGATGGTCATGTACGTGTTGGCGGTGCCTGTGTTCAGCTTTGCGCTGCCGCTGTACGCGTTCTGGCACATGGACGACTTCAACTGGGGCAACACGCGCGTCGTCGCCGGCGAGAGCGGAAAGAAGATTGTCATCTCGGACGAGGGCAAGTTCGACCCGGCCAGCATCCCGCGAAAGAAGTGGGAGGAGTACCAGGCCGAACTGTGGGAGGCGCAGACGCAGGCCGGCGGGCTGCACGATGATGCCCGCTCGGAGGTGTCGGGTTACTCGTATGCCACGCGCCCGAATGTCCCCATGTCGGAGTACGGCGGACCCCTCGCCCTCGGCGGGTATGGAGCCAGCCGGCCCGGGTCGCTGTCGGGTTATCCGGCGATGCCGACGGCGCCGAGCAGGATGTCGCTCGCGGCGTCGGAGATGCTGGGCGCCGGCGGGAACAACAGGCAGAGCCAGTTCGGCGGGTCGCAGTTTTTGGGCCCGTCGCCATCGCAGTCGCAGCCGGAGCTGGAGATGTCGAACCTGGCGGGCATGCCGAGCGATGACGCGCTGCTGGCGGAGATTAGGGATATCCTGCGCACGGCGGATCTGATGACGGTAACGAAGAAGGGGGTCAAGACGGAGCTGGAGAGGAGGTTTGGCGTGCCGTTGGATGGGAGGAGGGCGTATATTAACAGCGGTAAGTTTCTCCTTGTTTGATGGACCTCCCCGTCATCACCTGATCTCACTTCTGGGCATGAGACTGACAATGTCACAGCAACCGAGGCGATTTTGTCCGGTCAGCTGTAAGCTGAGCTGAGGAAGGGGGAGGTGAAGAAAGGATAGAAAGTGGGCATCATCATGTTTTACTGTTTATCGTTTTGGCTTCTGTTGTTGTTGCTGCTGTTTGAGTACTGACCGTCCTTTTGCTTTCCTTACATTTGGTTTACCGGTTTGGTTTCCCGTTGCTCGTCTTGTTTTTGGTTGTTTTTTTCTGGGTTGTGGGAAAAACAGCGGTCAGACATCCATCCATCTCTCTCTCTCTCTCTCTCGCGCGCTATAACATCATCCTCGCGGTTGATATCACCACCCCTTCCAGGACTGGCAAATAGGCCCCGTCCACGTCTGGTCATTTGGTTGTAGACTTTTTGATGGGATGGGGATTGGGAGGTGGGGTGGTTAATATAATGCCTTTTTTTACTCTAGTTCGTTTACGTTCGTCTGGGTGTTTGCGTGAGTGCTTGGTTGACTTGCTTCTTGTGTTTGCCTGCCTGGTCTGCTGGCTTGTGTGAGCTGCTGCTTTTTTGGAACTCCTCGTCTGCTGGGAGCGGGGGATGCGATGGCTTGTTGGAGAGGCAGGAGGAGGTTGGGTAGGTGACGCTTCTTGGATTTCTAATGGGGATGTCTCGGAGAGATGGGAGGGCAGGAATGGGTGAAGGGGGTCTGGTTCCTCCCTGGGAAGACGGGGTTGTGGTAATTAAAAGGAAGCGAAGGGGGTTGGCTGGATTTCTTCCCAAGTCGGTTGGGTGATCATCTCTGGAAGTGTTGCGGGGCATTGGTCATGGCAATCCTCGGCTGGGTTCTGGCCGGCTTGGGGTGTGTTGGCTTGCTTGAGGTGTGTGGGTTGGGTAAAAGTAAGAATGATAATGGATCGGCTGGTTTTGTGTATTGTTGATACTCTTGTATTGGTTGTGTTGTCCACCCGCTGACTTTGCTCGTGAGTATATCATTCCTTCTATTCTGTTTCTATGCTGATCACCAAACTGTAGTTTCCGTTAAACTGTGTGTCAATTTTGGGTTTCTGACGCCCAGGTAAAATCCGGCAGGTAGTTATTGAAATAATACACTGCCATGGACTGCAAGGTTGCAAGAGACCCCGTTGTTATCATCGAAAAAAAAAGGACTTCATCTTGAAGCCTTGCTTCAAACACCAGCACGGCTGGCTGTGAACACACCGGCAGCAAACGTGGAGTCAACACTTGATGGTGATAGACTCACTCATTGAGAATCAGAAAATATCGCCTGATTTACCTCGCCTTTTTATTTAGTAGTAGCTCCCATCTGAGTTTCGACTCTGGAAATAGAACGAGTAAAACCAAGTAGTAAGTTGGTGAGTTGACCAGCCAGCCTTGTTGCTTGACCCCTGAATGCCCTCATCCTCCTGGTCCCCCTCTCCCACACCGGCTCACCCACCCATTCACCCGTACCAACTCAACAGGAGAAGGGAGGGAGAAAAAAAGAGGAGATTAAGACGACCTGGCAACAAAAATGACAGCAGAGCAGAAAATCGCCAAAAGCAAATGACAAGGGCGAGATTCGAACTCGCGCCCCTTTCGAGACCACGGATGAGAAGATTAAGGGTTGAAACACCTTAACGTGGCGCCTTAGACCGCTCGGCCACCTTGCCTTTTGATTGGTTGTTGGATTTTCAGGTGGGAATGGGAGGTATTGAAGGGGGATGTTGAGGGGTGGTGGAGGTGGATTTATCGGTGGATTTATCGGTGGATTTTTTGGTGGGTTCAGTCGGTGGGTTTGTTGACTCGGTGGGCTTCTTTTCGCTTCGGTGGGTTTGAGGGTCCACTGTTGACTCAGTTGCAGGAACGGGTGGTGAGGACTTCGGATGGTTCGATGGCTGCATTGAAGGTGCACGGGGGTAGGGGGTGTGTTACGGGTTTTGGAAATCAGTTTATTTTCACTCATGCATATCAATTCCTACAGCTACAGCCTGCTTGCAGCCCCTGTTGATTATCGACTAACCCCTCCGCGCCGCAGCGACCTCCTCCCCCAGCGGCAAGATGTCCGGCACGGGCCCCAGCGGGGTGATGGACAGCGGGTTGATCTGGGTGTGCGACTTGGTGTAGTGGTTCTTGATGTGGAGGAAGTTGGTCGTGTCGCGGAACGCCGGCAGGTCCCAGTATAGGTGGCGCATCCAGTTGTGGATGGCCGGGTAGCCCGAGCGGATGTCGCGGAGGTTGCACTTGAAGTGCTGGACATAGACGGGCTGGCGGAGGATATGTGAGTAGTGAGTTTGCGAGAAAGGGGCAGGGCAACAGGAGACTACTCACGTCGAAGCGGATGATGGTGACGAACCTGCCGTGGCACACTCGTCAGCTTCGGATCATCAACATAAACACACTAGGGGACTCACAGCCGGATATCAACCTCGGTCAGAGTCTGGCCAAACCAAAACGGCCCCTCGGCCGCCGTCTTCGCCAGGTGGGCCTCGGCGCGGTCGAGGGCCTCAAACAGCGCGACGACATTCCGCTCGTAGGCGGCCTGGGTGGTGGCAAAGCCCGACTTGTACACGCCGTTGTTGATCTTGTCGTACTGCCACTCGTGCGTCTCTTCGATGCGCGCGCGCAGGGCCTCGGGGTAGAAGTCGATGGCGCGGTACTTTTCGTCGATGAGGTCGTTGAACTGTCCAGGCCCCAGGGTCAGTCATACAACCACCATTATGTGGCGTATACAAGGATATACGCACCTCAGTCCCAAACATGCGCAGAATCTCGCTGCTCTCGTTGTTGACAATCGTCTGCGTCTTCTTGTCGTACAGCACGGGCACGGTGAAGCGGCCCTCATAGTCGGGGTTCACGCCAAAGTAGACGTCGCGGAGGTGGGTGAAACCCTCGTGGCCGGCGACGGGGTCCGGGACCACGTTCTCGCCGGCCGCGTCGGTGTCCTCGGCGGTAGGGAAACGCCAGCCTGGACAGTCCTATTAGTTGGTGGTGCTAGATACTGAGATGGGGAGAGAAGAGAGGCTTACCCTCAGTTCCCATGTGCCAGTGCACGACCGAGAACGAAATGACATCCTCCAGGCCCTTGAGCTTGCGGGCGATGAGGGTGCGGTTGGCCTTGAATCACTGTCAACACTGGTTCAGGTTGCACTCCTTCCTCTTGCCCTTCCCTCAACCCCTCCTTCTCGACCCTCTCTCACCCTCTGCTCACTCCTTAACCGCCTCTCACCCCCTTCATCACCTCTCCCTTATCCCCCTCCTACCCCCCCCCTCCTCAACTCCCCCTCACCCGATCTCACCCCCACCACCACTCCAACGCCCTCGACACCGTCCCACTAACACCCCCAAAGACAACACTTGGGAGGGGCGGGGGCTGTACATATATAAAAAAAAAAGCAAGACAAGAAAAAAGGTGTACCTACCCAAGGACAAGCATAGCTCACATACAAATGATACCTCCCCTTCTCCGGCGGGTACGCGGCACCCGGCTCGCGCGAGATGAAGTTGCGGAACGAGCTCTGCTGGCGCTTGAACTCGCCCGACGTGTCGCCGGGCTTGACCCAGTCTGTGATTTTGGTGGCCTTTCCCCCCGGGGTTAGCTACAAATGCTTGTCTGTGTTTCTTGGGTGGTTTGGTTGCTGGGTGTGTGTGTGTGTTTGTGTGTTGGGGAGGGCAAGGGGACTTGACAGATGGATGGGGGCGTCATAGATAGATGGTGGGAGGGGGGTTGGGATTGAAGGATGAGGGGTGTAAGGGGGATGTATGTACCATAGCTGTGGTGCTGAGGTGACGAGCTGCGGTGGTTGTGATGTCAGCGCCAGCAAAGTTCGCAACACGCAACGAAGGTGATGTCGTCGAGATGGGTCTTGAAAACACTCGGGCAGAGGCAAGTGATGATGTCGACAATGTAATTCTCTCAAATAGACGGGGGCAGGCCACCCTCTTTATGACACTCATTCGGTGAGGTGAGGGGCTCGTTTCACTGAATGTGCCACTGCATCCGGTGATGGACGGTTGGAAACGGCGTGGGGTTCGTAATATACACGTCCCCTTCTTGGGGGGTTACTCCCCAAACCTCGTACTCCCACCTGGGAAAGTCTCCCCTTTCCAAGCATCCGTAATACTTACCTTCTCCCACAATCCACCCTGCATCCGTCCACTCCCTCCCATCCCCATCCATCTCCAACTGCTTGCTTTGCTTGTGCTTAGCCCACCCTTACCATACAACCCCAATCCCTTTCCCCGCCCATTTGTCAGCGCCCCCTGCCCACCCCAAGCCCACCCAGCTCTTGACCAATGGTGACATAATCCCCTAGCCACGCCGCCAACGCCTTTCTCCACAGCCGCTGCTGAGGGATGAGTAAGGACGCTGCGTTGCCCGATGCGGGGTCAACACCCCTGAACCTACTGCTGGAATCATCACAGGACATTTGGATGGATGGGTGGATCGCTGCGAGGACATCCCAAGTGGATGGATCACAGACAGGACATCCCGAATGGATCAATCACTCACAGTCTGATGGACACGCATCTTCGACAGGCAGATGATGGATCAAGACACCTCCCAGAACACAACGTCTAATTGCCTGCTAAGTGCCGAACGAAGCTGGGTAGGTTCATCAGTACACCCATAATCGATGTGTACGTCCCTCAACAAGAAACTACAACAAAACACAACCCCCCCAATCTAAACAAACCAACCCCCTCCATCACCCCCTCAGGCGACCCGCCATCTACCGAATCTTCGCCTTAATATACGGCACCTCCACATCCTCCCCATCCGCATCCTCCGTGACCACCTCAAAGATCAACTCCGTCATGTGTTCCGGAATCGGCTTCTTCGTGACCGACTCGACCAACTCACTCAGCTTCATCCCAAACTTATCCTTCTGCTTCGCCGCGGGAAAGAACGACGCAAACAGCAAGCTCACGCCCGAACTCAGCATCGCAATCGAGAGCCCCCGCTTCTCAAAGTCGTCCAGCAGTTCCTGCAGCGTAATGTTACCCACCTCGAATCGGTCCCAGATCTTGTCCAGCGTGACCTTGCCGTTGGGCCCCGTGTACTCGACCTTGGGGCTGGCGATCGGCTCGCTGAACCCAAAGAACGGCAACGCCAGGTTGATGAAGCCGTTCTTGTACTGCTCAATGTCCGTCTTGCCGTCCACAAGCTTGTACAGCTCGAGCACGACGAGGCCCGTCACCAGTGCCGTGGTGGTCGCGATCGCCGGGATGATCTTGCCCGCGATGAACTTGGTCCGGTGCCGGTCCGCCTTCTCGATCTTGTAGTTGTCGGCCCGCAGGTTGCTCGCCGCCGTGATGAAGTTGATGTGGTAGTTGGTGTCGTCGTCCTTCTCGAACTCGACCGGCGTCAGCTTGAACCCGGCGAGCGTTTTGGGGTCGGGCAGCTGCGTGACGAGGTTCTGCAGCTCCGCCGTGTCATCGAAGGCGCTGGCACCCGCGTTCGGGTCCTGGTTGCAAGTTAGTCTGGCTATACTCCGTCTTTCTCCATCATGGGGTCACTCACAGGGTCCTTGTCATCCGCTTGGATCTTGACGTTTGAGTCGGGCGAAAAGTCGGGCACCATCATGGCATCCAGCGCGCGGATGTAGTCGGCCCGCGTCTTGTCCTTGACGTTGATGTTGTAGTTGAAGGCGTGCAGGTTGGTCGCCGCCTCGATGAACGAGAAGTGCGTCGCGTTCTCGGGGTCGAACTCGAGCGGGTCCGGCGCCCGCTTGGGCCCCGACCAAAACGGCGTGCCCGTCGACGACACGGCATCCTTGGGGAAGTTGTGCAGCAGCTGCTGGATGGCATTGCTGTACTGCTTCTCAAACAGCATGCGCGCCCACTGCACGCAGTCCTCGAATGTGAGCGCCCGCTCGTTCTTGAGGAAGTCAACCAGTACCTCGAGCGTCGCCTTCTCGTTGCCGCCCTGCTTGAGCGTCGTCTCGATGTAGTTGGCCTGCGTCAGGTACAGGTTCACCGTCTCGGCCGGCTTGACGAACGAGCTTTCAAACAGCTCGCGCGCCCACGCGATGGTGTGCTCGATGCGGTTCGGGAAGCTGCGCAGCGTGCACATGGGGAACGACTGCTCGGGCGGGTCCTGCGACGACGAGTACGACTCGGTGATCATGGGGAGAACCACCTGCGTGTTGCCCTTGGTGCCGAGCGTGCCGCTCTCGAGCAGCGGCTTGTGGAAGAAAACGCACCGCCGGTCGACGTACGTCCTGGCCTCGACGTTGTCCAGCGCATTGGTCACGCCGTCCAGGCTGTTCCAGAAATCCTCGTTGAAGATGTGCTCCGTGTCCGGGCCCACGCGGTCCTTGAGAGTCACGATGTGGCCCTTGAGGTCCCCGTTCATGGCCACCACCGCCGCCGCGGCGCACTCGCTCTTCATCTGGCCCACGTTCTTGGGCCGGAACAGGAACTGCCGGTTCAGGTTGCTCTTCTCGATCTGGTCCATGTCGGTTACCGTGATCTTGCCCTTGGGGCCGGTGCCGAGGCCGATCATGGCCCAGTTCTTGAGCATCTCGCAGCCGATGGCGCCGGCGCCGACCAGGAACTGCTGGACGTTGGAAATCTTCTTCTGGAACTCGCGGCCGAAAACAGCGATCTGGCCGTCGTAGCGACCGTTCATGGGCTTGCAGAGGTCCTCAGAGCGGGCATAGCCCGTCGGGAGCGACTCGAGCGAGTCAAAGTACAGGAACTGCTTGATGGGATAGAACTTTCCCGACACGGCCTTGATGACCTCCTGGGCGGCGAGGCCACCAAAGAAGGCGGCCATGGGGCTGAGATCACCCCTGGCCTGGTAGCTGAGCTCCTTGAGGACCTTCTCGTCGAACTCGACGTCGAGGCCCTCGGCCTGGGCGAACTGCTTGGCCGAGTTGAGGATGACGAGGGCGTCCTCCTCGTTCATGGGCAGCGGGAGGCGGCCGTGGGTCTGCTCAAAGGCATTTAACGCCTGGATACCGATGTGAAGCTGTATGGGGCGGTCGAACTTGGCAAAGTCGGAGATGACGAATTCGGGGTCCTTGATGGCGTCCGAGATCGACTTGAAGTTGACAAACTTGGGCATCTTGACCTGCTGGTACAGGCCCCCGCGCTCGTACTGGCCCAAGCCCGACACGTCGCCGATGGAGAAGGTGTAGGGCCCCTTGACCGTGACCTTGCGCGGCTCGCAGCCGTTCAGCCCCTCCATGCCGACCACCTCGGAGAATGTGACATAGTCGCCGTCCTCGAGCCCGTGGCGGGTCTCGTCCAGGGCCGAGACCAGGCCCTCCTCGTCAATGCCGGCAACGATGCCGTTTAGGGGGTTCTCGCCGGTGGCGTCGATGATGGCAAAGTTCTCGCCAAAGTCGCAGAAGACGGAGCCAAAGAGGCCGTACGTGTCGGCGACGATGAAGTAGATGCCCTTCTCGTGGCAGTAATCGCCGACCGTCTTTTGGATGTGGAGCGGGGTGTTGGTGAGGACGACGACTTGGTACTTGTCGAACTGTGAGAGGTTCTCGGTGAGACTGTTGGAAGCCGCAGACGGCCGTTTGTTAGCCCATGCCACGGCGAATTCGAGTCTCAAATATGATATGACACGCGGGCGGCCTACCTTGTGGATTCGTGGATGCGGACCGGGGTGTAGGCGTTGAGCTCGGCGACGCGGGGCGCGGTAACCTTGTCGCGGGGCTTCCCCTGGTCGAACTCGTTGAGGAAGAACTGGGAGGAGAGGTCGGCGATGGCGACGGGGGCCGGGTCGTAGAGGGTGAGGCTCTTCACACCCGCAAGGGCGACGTTCTTTGCGATCTCGACGCCGAGGCCCTTGAGGCCGACGATGAGCACGTTGGAGGCGCCCATGCGCTTCATGGCCTCGTGGCCGAGCACATAGAGCTGGCGGCTGTAGAGGGACTCGTCGATCTCGGCCGATCCGGCAGCCGAGTCGTCGACCTGCATGCGGGTGACGAGGTCGACCTCGCCGGGCTGCGTCTTGTCCTGCGAGGGCATTGTCAGGGCGGGGGATGCCGGCGGCAGAGGGCGGGCGGATGCAAACGGGGCGCACTCGGGGAGAGGAGAGAGAGCAACGGCCACGGGCACTCACCGTCATGGTTCGTTTGAGGGAAATGGCCAGATTCCCGTCGGATACCTTGCGCTTCCCCAGCTTGGCGAGCTTTGGGTGGTGCAGCAGGACTGGGAAGCGAGGGTTGGGGGAGCGGTCGGGTGGTCGGGTGATCGGGTGGGTGGAGTGGTCGCAGTGGTCGTGGTCGGTGTTGGTGATGGAGGTATGCGTGTTTCTGGCGCGAAGGTGCAGGATGCAGTGTCTGGAAGAGGGGCTGTGTACAGATGCACTGCTTGACTGTTGACTGTCTGGTGATGCTCTGTTGCTGGTGGAAGGCGCCAGAAGCAGTGTTGCATGTCAAGCGCAAGGCAGCCAGTCGTGTCAGCCCCGCCACACCCCCCAGCAGCGGGGGAGGTCGGGTGGGGTTGCCGACCAGTTGCTCGCTAAGCTTGGGCCAGTGCCCACTGTGTAACGGCACCGTGGTGAGGCCACTGCTTTGTCGTGCCTTGCCTGAAATGACCTTTTGGGAATGGTGAATCAGTCCCTCAAGTCCATCCATCCGATCCAGCGGAGTGTTCAGTTTCGTCGCTACCTACCCAATTGCCCATCGTGTTATGTTTCATCATCCCTCTTTTTATACCAACTGATCTGACTGTTCATCTGTATATAATTTTCTACTTGCCCCTTCTCCCTTTCTGACCTGTATCTTCTCATCTCCCAACCCCTCTCTCTTTCCGCCGAACCCAAACTTCCTGACCTCCGCCGTTCGTTTCAGATTCCCTTCACAGTGCCCGAGTCCATCCCCAACACCATCTAATAATAGAAAAAAAGTCCAACGCATAACCCCATCACACAAAACCCGTCGAAGGCCTCCCACCCCCACTGAGTCCACAGTATCTTGTCACTCCCGACCTCCGTCGGGAGGACAGGGACGCGGACGAGTGACCCCCCCTCGATCCATCCGGTGACAAGTCCGTCCCAGAAATACCCTCCCCGCCCACCGCCCACAACCGGCCGACTGCACTGCACCACGCCGCATGCTGCTGCTTCTCGATCCTCGTAGCGCTGCGATGCACAGCACGCGCTTATTACCGGCCGAGAAAGACGCCCGCCGCATCCAAGCAGAGAGCGAAGCCACGGTCGCACAAGAGGGATATGACAAATACCTGATCAACCACCAAAACCGTCGTGCTGCTTCGTCGCTCTCTGCATCTCTCTGCAACTCCTGCTGCTCCTATCGTCGCCGTCGAATGAACCGGCCCCCATGATTATTTTGCGTCCTGGGTACAAAAGTAACAAGCTAGAAAAACAAAAACAGCTAGCAAGGAATCTCTGGTCGTACGTATACTGAGCCTTCTATGAATGATGTGAGCGGAGCAACCATACCGATGTAAGTTGTTCAGTGAGAGAGAGACAGGAGGGCCCGGAGAGGTACCGTGGAGGTACCACCCCGAAGCCCTGTCTGTCAGAATTTATCCCCAGCCCGAAAACGAAAGCGCGTCACAGAGAGAGAAGAGAGACAGGCAGAGAGAGAGAGAAAACACCCGGCCAAAAAGAAAAAAATATGCTCGCATTCAGCACGTTCGCCGCCGCTCGCTGCCCATCTCAAAATCCCGACCCAGCCCATCCCAGTCCCGCCATCCCACCTCCCAGCACCGAATACATGAAAAGAGATGTCATTAGATCCCCCCTCCCGCAAAGCCACACCCCGCCCTTCCCGTGAGCTAGCTAGGGCCCCCTCCCCCTCTCCAAAAAAGAAAGTGAAAAAAGAAAAATAAAACAGACACAGGGAGAGAGACAGAGGCTCGGGGAAATTCAGCACCAAGACGCTGGCTATTGGACAGCCTTGAGATGCACGTCACTGTCGGGGATACCCATGTCAGCATTTGGGGGGGACAAGGACCAGAAGGCGGGGGAAGGGGGGCAGAGCAGAAGAGATGTGGCTTACAATATCAGATCGGCGTTCGGGGGGATATGGCCGTGGAATCCTCTGAGTAATTCACGTCAGTCAGTCAGTCCAAACGCCTGCCTTAATCCTCCACTCGAGCCGTTGACCGCCTTCATCCTCCGGTCCATTCCTCATCGATCATGTGAAGTGAAGGCGTGGTGTGTGGTGGTGTGCAAGAAAAGAACTCACTTCTCGCCATAGCCGTAGTCACTGTCGCAAACTGTCAGCATTTCCATCCCCCCCATCCCCCTCCCTCAGGAACGAACCCCTCGGGGGAAAAAGACTCACCTGGTAATATCCAGCGTTGCCTGCTCGCCAACCCGCATGTCCAAAACTGCCTCATCCCAGCCTGCGAAGAGAGGCGCAAAAAAAAAAAACGTTAGTTTCTCTTAGTCACCTCGCCTCCCCTTTTCCTGCATACACAGTGGAGGAACGAAAGGGGGGGAAAGGTTGATGTGAGAGTTTGCTCCCGAAACATACCCCTGATAAGCCTCCCGATGCCGATCTCGGTTACGCAGTCGCCGCGGCCGAGGGACGAGTCGAATCTGCCCGGATCCTTGTTGTCAGTGTCGGGACTCAACGCCACACATGAGCCACCAAAAACCAAAAAAAAGTGTCAAAATGGTTGTTGTGGTGATGGCGTTGGTGGTGGTGTTGGCGGTCGTTGGTGAGATAGGCCTGTGGGGCAGGTAGGGCCGCAACTCACTCCTCTCCCTTGCTGCCCGGCTGGCTCGGGTCCTTGAGCCAGCCAGTGTAGGCGATGGTGACGGTCTGCCCACGGAGGGGCTGCTGGCCAGTGCCGGCGACGTGGGTTGTTCTTGTCACGCCCATTGTGCTGTGTTGTGGTGTGGTGGAAACGTAGCTGAGACGGGTGGTGGTGGTGTTGTGGCCTTGTCTCTTCAGAGATGTGTTGCCGTTCCTGTTGGTGCCTGGAAGGTGTTGACAGATCGAGATATTTTTTCTCGCCTCCGCAAAAAACCGGTTGTCTGAGTGGCGGACGGGCGAAACCTTGGGATTGCTCGAGGACGTCAAGTGCCGAGGGGAGGTGATAGGGTCGAACTTTGACGAGCAAGGCGCACTTGGTCGAGAGTGACTAAGATCTGTCGAGAGGGGACAGGAGAGGAGAGGGGAGGGGGGTAGTGGTTAAGTAAGTGGGAGAGAGAAGCCTGGCTCGGTGGCTGGCTTGAGAAAAGGGGGAAGGCGGGATGTCGAGTGTGATGATGGGCGAGGGCGTGGGTGACACGGGGGGTATTTGAACTATTTGAGCCCTTTGAGGCAAGGGATAGGATGGGAGGCAGGCGAGGATAAAAAGGCAGACACGAGATCTCTATTTATGAACACCCCGCCAGGCCCCAGACCATACGACGCCGCCGAGCAAAAAGCCAATCTCTGCATACGGCGCGCGCCGGCTCGCCTCGTCGCCATCGCGAGCGGCGGGGAGGGAGGCAGGCCAGGCCAGCCAGAGCGAGAAGGAAAAGAGAGAGAGAGGGACGGTACAACACGCACCCACCCACTACCCCCATGTAGCCTGTACCTGGTGCTGGATTCCACGGCGGGCGTGGTGCAAGGTCACCCGCACAAGCAGGGCCGACAACACAGCACGGTGGGCGGAGGGTGCAGCAGCAGGCCGGGGCGCGTCAAGGACTAGGTAGGGTGTAGGGTGTGCTTGCGCAGATCTGGGTTCCAGGTTCCATGATGGGACCGGTGAGAGATGCCATGCTGCAGAGCTACGTCCCGCCCGCAATTTTTAGTCTGGGGCCGATGCGGGTTTGGACGGCTCGGTGGTGGTGGTTTGGTACCTACCTAGGTTGGGGGTGTATGTGGGAGGTGGAGGGGAGGAGGGGAATGGGGGCAATGGGCAAATGGGGGAATGGATTCCAGGGCTTGGCCCAGCGACCGCCCGAACGGCGCAACGCCGGCCCCGGTTGGCTGCGCATGCAGTGTGCAGTCGTCTGCACCTACTGAGATGGTTGCGCAGAGCGAAAAGGAATGGACCGAACATGTCCCACTGGGCGACGGCTTTTTGCCCTAGCGCGGGGTTTTCAGCCGTCGTGCGTGGTGCGCCTCCATCCAGGGCTTGGTGCTGCTGCGTCTCCTGCGTCTCCTGCCCGGGGCTGCTAACGGCGGCCCTGTGCTTTCTGACTGGTCGCTTGTAGCCCGTCTTGGGGTCTTTTCCCCCAAGCAGCAACACCAGCAGCTGCAACTCCTTGCTGCACCACTACTTGCAGCACGCAGGCAACGGGCCTCCAGGCCCTGGAGCCAGCCCCCCTCATCCCTCCACGCAACCTCGCAGGTCCTCTCGAACCGTCCTCACCCTCCTCTCACCCCTCACCCCCAGTCTGTCACGCCCATCTTGCAGCTTGCCAACACGATCATCGTCTTGGAGCCAATGATCTGGTGCAGATCTCAGCGCTCGACGCAGTACCGAGAAGGTTGCATGCGGTAGCCGACGGTGCGGCCGCAGCAGCAATCTCCAGTCCGCTGCCGAACGAGACCCATTCGGTCGTTTTTCTTCCTTCGCGGCTCGAGACGCAGCGAGGTCCGGTCAGAAAGAAGAGGATGGGGGGTTGGGGGGCAGACGGGGGGGGGGACAGACATCTGCGTTGCCAATGCAACAGCCGCATGAGTTTACGAGCCTTGGATGTGTGTGCCGCGGGCCCACGCTGAAGCGCCTGCTTGGAATCCTTGGAATCCCGGGTCTCATTCTCACACGGGATGAATCAGGAGCGTTTTTGCCTTCGCCAAGTTGCTCGCTTGGCGACGGGGCCGGGGGAACCGCCCGAGCCCGAGGCACGTTGCCCCGGGTCGGGTGCGGGCCGTATCTGGCATTTGACGACACACGTCCGATCCGTGTCGTGTGTGTGTGCGTGCGTGCGTGAGAGCAAGTGAGCGAGGGAGAGCAAGGACTGGGATGTGCCAACCACCACCGCCGCCGCGACCACCACCACCACGAACCCCGTGCCGACTACAACGTCGTACATGGACACGACAAAACGCACGCCCGCCAAGTCGACCGCCGCTCGACGCACTGCAGCCGGCGGGCGGTCAAGGCAGGGCGAGGCGCCGCACTGGTTGACGCCGGGAGACGTCCTCCCGGCAGCCCAGCGGCAAGTACCATTGCTCTGTGGTGGGGGACCAGGGCCGTTGGAGCCCTGCATGTCTGTGTGCGTGCGCAGCTCCGTACGCAGTCGGAGACGGAGGCGCGGCCTATCACTCACATCGGCCTGTGACTGACCTCAGGGGGATGGAGGAAAGGCGCTTGCCTCGTTGGCCCAAATTCCGCGGCGGGATGCCCCAGTCCGACGACAGACAATGGCGCGTGGTGCGGGCGGAAGCTGGATGTGTGTTGCTTGGCGTCGTCCCAGGCCACTCCTCGAATCCAACCGGCGCGCAGCTGTCTCCGCTCCTCCCAAGTTCGCCCGCCGAAGAGGGTAAAGGAGGTGCCGGATGGATGATTAGTTATCTGCCGTTGTGGACGATAACACGAGTGCGGCCGCAGAGGCGTGCGAGACAGCGACCGCCTGCTGTCCTACCCTTCTCGGCTGCGGTTGCCAGGGTTCAGCGCGGGCGATGGCAGCCAATGTCTCGATCTGCACAACCCGATTGTGTGCAGTGCTCGTCAGATATGCAATGACCGCCGAATCTCGCGCCGGACAGATCCATATGGCCGGTCTCAGCCTGACGCGGGATGGCACGTTGGACGAGACATCCACGATCCTGACATCGTTCGGGATGCCCGTGTTGGGCAAAGGCTCCCATGGGGACGTGTGTGGTGGGAGGCGGGGGGGGAATGGGGGGTTACCGGACGACCATTGATCCAGCAAACCAACGATCTAGACGCAGTCCCAAGCTGAGGGGTCACCCGCTGTCGGCACTGTCGGCCTGCTGGGTGCCGTCATGTCGATCCGGGTTTGGCTAGTGCGTGCATGTTGTGGGCAGTTGGTGATACGTCGTGTGTACTATGTAGATCATCCCTGTGACAGCAGCTGTCGATGAGAACCCCTGGACGGCTCAAAAGGCCAGCCAGGGATGGAGGGTTGGGGGGAGGACGCAGCGAGGACGCAGCGCACGACGGGATGGAGCGCCGGCCGGGGCCCTTCGTCTCGGACATTGGCGGCATCGAGATCGGGGTGGGTCGTGGTCCGGAAACACGTGGAGTGGCCCAAGTGGGCGAACCCCTGCGGGTCGCGGGGCCTGCCCCCCGCCCAGCACGTAAGATCCTGCTGAATGCCGATGCCCGGGGACGGATCGGGATCGTCTGGTTGGCCTCGAGTCGGACGAGGTGCCCGGGTTGTTGCTGGCAAGCTCGCCGATGGTGTTGGCCTGCATCTGCCATCCGCCACAAGTCGTGCGCGCACCCAAACGCTGCCCGATGGATTTCGGCCGGTCAGATGAGCAAAAAGCCATCCGCCCAGATCAAAATGCCATGAGGCGTGACGGCAGGGATGTGGTGCGTGGTGGAGAGGGGCGGCGGGGCGGGGGTTGCTTTCTGCGTGTGCTTGAACTGCAGTTCGATTTTCGGTTGCTGAGATCATTGGGCTCGTTCAGGGCCTGTGGAGCCTCAGGGCACAAGGCAACCGACGACCGCAGCGGACGCCTCGTAACCCGCCGAATGTCGTGATCCCAGATGTCTCAGATCCCTTCTGCTGCCCTCGGCCCTCGAAAACCATCCCGCGCGGCCGAAAAAGAAAAAAGGCAGAGGCTGAGCCTTGGGATCAAGCCGCCGCAGCCGCCACCAAGCCGGGAAATGACTGGTCGGGCCAAGCCTTCTGTCGTGAAGCCCGTGAGGTCTGGGTTGTTCTGGTTCGCGATCCAGTCGGTTCGGTATCACCTTCCATCTTGCCCCCCATGCCCACGCTGATAGGAGGCCGGCATTCAATAGATCGCAACTTTTGGCCCACCGTCCCAAGGAACGGCAAAGGGTTGCAGCCCGAGGACCCGAAGACCACAGCTCGGGCCCATCTAGAATGGAAGCTAGGAAGCGAGAAACTGGGTCCGGAATGATAGCGACAACAAACCAGTTGAGAGAAAATGCAACACCAAAAAGGAGACAGAGTGAGGCTGAGAGGGATGGACAGGTAGAAGGGGGGAAAAACTTGAGTCACCAAACACCAAACCTGCTCCTTCCCCTCTTCACACACACACCACCTAGGCAGTTGCGACAAATCAGGCAAACCCACCCAACGAACCAAGGAAGCCACCACCCACACCACCCACCACCCTTCCACCTTCCACCTTCCACCTTCCACCTTCCACCTTCCACCTTCCACCTTCCACCCACTACCCTCCGCCTCCCATCCCACCCACAAGTCAGTCACAACCCAACCACCACTGACCACACACCACGCTTTCTTCAACCACCGCCGCATTCCTTGCATACCCACTAAACTTCTTGCGCCCCGTCCCGACGGACGACGAGGAGGCCACGAGCCAGCGAGCCCCCCCCCCCCCCCCCCCCCC
>MU855451.1:3105-27407 GCA_033296695.1 Staphylotrichum tortipilum | reverse complement strand
GCTCAGGCCCGTGCCGCAACAGCCCACTCTCGAATACCGAACCCGAACCCAGGTTTTCAACACCGATTCCTTGCAGATACGGGGTAGGTTAGCCGGGTCAGGGGTGGGTGGTTCTCCGATGCCATGCCTCTCTAGTCAATAATAACTATCCATGTTGAGTAAAAGAACACTGTATGGAACCTTCTCGTTTCCTTGCTCGGGTTGGAGAGGCAGGGTAAGACCTGGTTGGATCAGGGATGGATCACGATATCCACGTACAGGCAAGACAAAGATAAACCAATGGGCCGAGCGGGCAACTTTGCTCCGGCTGACTGACCCTGCCCACGCGGAAGGGGTGGTGTTGTTGCTGCAGCTTCAGAAATCTCGCTTTCTTTCGGGTTGGAGAGGCAGGGTAAGTCCTGGTTGGACCACGATCCATGTAGGTAATATGAAGAAAGGTTACTAATGTGCCGAGGAGTAACCTTGCTACGGCTGGCTGGTCTTCCCACGTGGAGGGGGTAGTTGTTGCTCTGGCTTCAGAGACCTCGTTTTCTCTCAGGTTGGAGAGGCAGGGTAAGCCCTGGTTGGATCATGATCCATGTGCAGGTAGGATGAAGATAAACTAATGGGCCGAGTGGGTAACCTCGCTACGGCTGGCAGGCCTTCGCACGTGGCAAGGGCGTCGTTGCAGCGAGTTGAGAGATCTCGTTTTCTTTTGGGGTTGGAGAGGCAGGGTAAGCCCTAGTTGGATCATGATCCATGTGCAGGTAAGATGAAGAAAGGCTAATGTGCCGAGGGGATAACCTCGCTACGGCGGACCGACGTACCCACGTGGAGCGGGTAGTTGTTTAGGGTTGCCCTTCAAGTTCAAGTTTGACTGGGCGGCTGGGCGGAGAAAGAGTGTGACAGAGAGTATCAAAAACGAGGAGGAAAAAAACGCCGCTATCTCCGTCAAACTCACACCGAGAGCGGCACGGGGAGGAGCAAAACGATGAGAGAGAGAAACCGCCGCTATCCTCGTGAAACTGTCACTGAGAGCGGGACGGGGAATGAGAGAGAACCCGCCGCTATCCATGATCACGAAACCGACACTGATAACGGGACGGGGTGTATCACAACAAGAGAACCGCCGCCACCATCACCACAACACTGACACCACTCGCTTCCCGCTCACCTCCCGATTGGGACTCTTACATCACTGCGTACCTCCAAAGCAGTCAACCACAGACCTGATCGTGTGTGGTGTGGGTCCGTGTGGATGACCGTAAACGGAAACAACCTCGTTACAGGTGGATGCGGGCGGCGGCGGGGCCCCTGAGGTTACAGGTTTGCGGTGAGGCTGACGCTGCCGTTGCAGTTTGCGGTGGTTCTGCGTTGGGTGATCGGGGGGGATGACTGCTTTCGGTGCCCCGTGCCCATGACTGTGCCGTCTCTCCTCTCGTGTTTTCTTCGTCTGGGGGTGCTGCGGCGGGCATATGGAGGGTTGGGAGGGAAGGAGGGTGTAACCTGAAGAGAAAAATCTGCTACATATGCAAGGTCGGGTTGTCGGTTGTTTTGGGGGGGGATATCGAGTCATTGCTATCGGCCATTATTGCGTGACTGAGGGCCAAGACTGGTGTCTGCATGTCGCCTG
Source organism: Staphylotrichum tortipilum (assembly GCA_033296695.1). Taxonomy (NCBI): domain Eukaryota; kingdom Fungi; phylum Ascomycota; class Sordariomycetes; order Sordariales; family Chaetomiaceae; genus Staphylotrichum; species Staphylotrichum tortipilum. The sequence continues at coordinate 25,795 of MU855451.1, read as the reverse complement.
CTTGGTGGGGAGACAGATGGAAGGGAAGCTCCCTTCCAAGATCGGTTGCAGAGACGGCACGCATGCGGGGGAAACAACAAAAAAAAGCATCGTAAAATGGACAGTCGGAGAATATCCAAAATTGAGAATGCAGAGTTGCAGACGGGGCGAGGGAGGAAAGAGGGTGGCAGGAATGCAGGCACACGCATCGCTGGATATTTGTTTAATCTGTCCCGTCCCCCCCTTTCCGCGTTCCGGGGTTGGGTTGCTTGCTGGTGTGATGTTGTGGAATTCGCTGCACTGTGGTGGATGTGCATGCGATGCTGACAAGGTCGGGCTGAGCGGCCTGAGTCGGGGAGTTAGAGGTAGTTGGTGATGGGTCTTGCTGCTGCGTGAGTGCTGTTCCTGCATCTGCGAATTTGCTCATTGCAACACTCCGGCGGGACGAGGACGGCGGTGGCGGCCGTCATGGAGCATTCACCGTCGGACGAGTGTCCGCAAGTCGCTAACTAAATTACTGCGATAAACCCATCGTCTTCGTTCTTCTTTGTCTTTGCCTCGTCATCCCGTACTCGCCAACATCAGCTCGGCTCGTTGTTGTTGTTGACAAGAGCCGCACTTCCGTGTCAGTTGCGCGTTGTGAGCGAGGGTGAAGTGTGTGTTGGATGTGCCGTTCGACGCGGCACATCAATTTTGTGGGTATCGAGGCCATGGTTGGTCGAGCAACTTTGATGACGAGCCCTCGCCCAGAGCCAACCACCGCTCCTCGCCCTCTCACCTCATCCCACCGCCTCCAGGAGCCTGTCAACTGGATGGAGGGTGGGAACCAGCGGGAAGTCTCCTCGGCGGTCGGCGGGAGCGGCACAGGTGGCATGTTCGCTGCGCACCTGGTTCCTGGAGCGGAGCTGAGGATGCTTCCTGGCGGCGAGCGTGTGGCGAGGCCAGGCGAGCCCGCGCTTCGGGACCTCCTTCGCGGCCCCATCCAACGTCTTTGCCTCACAGGGCTGCCGGTTGTGGGACTCGAAGGGTGGGGTCTGCATCTTTATTTGGGGCTGATCGAGACATCCCGCCGTTGATCCCGCTGTTGATCCCGCCGTTGATCGTCGGCGGCGACGGGCACGAGGCGGAGTGGGTAACCGCAAGGCTTCAAGTTGGCTGTTGCTGATGTTGGGAGAGAGCGAGAGCCTCATCTGTTTGGCCGTCTGTGGCCCAGGCGCTCCAGAGACCGCCCGCCTGCTCATGCGCCGCTGCCGATTTGGACCCAATATTCGAAAGCTGCAGTCATAGGCGAGGAGGCGTGGCAACAGCAGGTCGAAGCTGCGCCGCGTATAGTGCGAATTCCGGCGTGATAGTTTCAGCTGGCCCGCAGCTGAGCTGTCCTGGCCTTGTGTGCCTAGACGCAAGCAGCGAAACACACAGACTCTCTGTGCTGGGCGGAGCAGAAACCGAACATCAGTGCCGTTCCGTTGGACCCGTCGTTTCGAAACGATCAATGCCCGCCTCCGTCTCGAACCTCCCGATGGGCCCGCCCGGACTGCTGTGCGTTGACCTCATCGCCATCTGCGGCCCCAGGCGATAGTTTGGTCAATATCGAATGGCTCTTGATTAACCCATATTTCGGTTGAGCCTTGGAACCATTGATCCTGCTTTTTGACACCTCCCTCTCCACGCCGAGCCCGACTAGGCGCTGGCAGGGCCCGAGAGAGCAATCAGGCCAGTATCCTGCGCACTGCCCGTGCCCAACCCAGATCAAGCCATGGGCAGGATGGGGAGGTGACATTCTTGTTGGCGCCGTGCACCACCGCCCGCACCAGCACACAACGAGCCGCTGTGCCCGATTCCTGCTCTCGCGCCAAGCAGCAGCAGCAGCAGCAGCAGCAGCAGCAGCAGCAGCAGCAGCAGCGCGCGACGCTTGGTCGGTCGGTGGGTATTAGTGAGGTCGGTAGGCAGTCAACGAGGCACGGGAGACTGGTGGTGAGCTGGCACAATTCAACCCGTGTAACCGAGACAGCCATCCTCGCCATGCTCAGTGGTTGTGGCTGGCGGGCTCGAGTTTACGCAAGCTGGCTGCTGCGCGACAAACAAGCTGCAGCTTGCGCCCACGCGCGCGCAGTTCCGCCAGCGGGGCGAGGGTTGAATGGGCCATTGGATTGGGTCTGTCGCCCAGGTTGTCTTGGCGGTTGGGAGTTTGGACGGACCCTGCCACGGACAGCGATGGTCCCGGCGGGTGGACGAGGGGTGAGTGACGGTGGCAGTTGGGGCGGAAATAGCGATCATCGCCGTTCTTGTGCTCCCCATGATGGCGCCAACCACACGCGTTTATATGAGCCCGTTGCAGAAGCAGAATCCCCATCGCCGAGTGCATCCAAAGCTCCTCTTTGCTTGCCGGAGCCGAGCCATGGCGACTTGCGTGGGCGACATGGCGGGCAATTCATCGCATGGAAGCTCGAGATTTGTTCTTTTTGCCGGACGCAGGGATCAGTGAGCGATATTGGTCTTGGTGGAGCAGTCATGTGGGTGCCAGCCAACCACGCTGCGCGGCTGGGGCCATGGCGCGTCAGGGTGGGCCGCTCCTTAATCACCAACGGCAGGGTCCCTGGTACCTTTGGCCCTCGGCGGGTATTGCGGGCGCATGCGGCGGGGCAGCTCCCCTGGACAGGTACCCGGTACCGAGTGCCCCGTTTTTAGCCCCGGACCACGCACCACCAGCTTCCCGTTTGGGCGCCAGAGAGGACCCGCCCTGCCGCACGAGCGAGATGGTGCCTGGGCGACGAGCCCTTGCCGCACTCCCGCCTTGGGCCTGGTCCTGCGTCGAGAGCCCACTCATCCACCCTCCACATCGACAATTCGACATCTCGGTTGAATGTCGACGAGGCAGTTGGCAGTTTGCGTGTCTCGAGCATCGAGATCGGGTCGGGCTGTTGGCAGGGGCAGCACCGCCCAAGACACGCCTGCCCTGGCCCGTCCGAAGTGTCACCTCGACCTGGGTTTTCCCCAGCCAGAGTCGCGAGAGGACCAGGATGGCACGTCTGCCGCGTTTCCGATCACGGGCGCTCCGTTTTAGCGCGTTAGACGGCGCGTACCCGGGTGGGCGATGGATTGACTGGATGGTACCTTGATTCTTAGCGATCCCCACCGAACCACACCTCCAATCCCCTTCCCATGCCCCAAGACCCAGCTCCAAAGAGGACTCAGCGCCGGGAGCCCTGGCTTGGTGTAATCTTCCCGCTGCGACCCTTGCAGCGCACCGCCCCAAAGCCCTTCCACCATCCACCCATCCACCCATCCAATACCCCGTCCCCCTCCCCCCCCCCGTTCAGCCCCTTGTTGCTGTGTCTGTCTCCCGCCCGCTTTTGCTTGCTTTGGGGGCGTCGTCTCTGTCATTTCGTTCGCTCGTTCCGTTCCCTTCATTCCCGTTGCGCAACCCGTCCATACGCCATCCCTCCCTTTCCTTTCCGCTTCACTCTCGACATCCCCCACGCCGGCCATCCTCTCCCCCCGTCGACGACGTCGTGCCCCTCGGACCAGCGCTCCTCGCGACTCGCCGACCCGCCGACCGACCAGCGCATCGCACCCCGTCGTCCGACCTTTGCGCGCCCGGCCACACAGCAGGACAGGTCGCTCCTGGACAGGCCAGCCCTCGCCCGCGTCCCGCCCAATGCCCGCCCTGTCATGACCCGTGAACGAGAGATCTCGACACCACGAAGGTGAAGCACCATTTTGCACCGAAAAACAACAAATTTGACGATTTTCCGTCGAGTCGCTCATTTATACGCACCATCGCTCTTTGCTTTTTTTTTTGGAGGGGCTCGCTTCGGGTTCCCTCGATCCACCACCAATTGTGAGTGCCCGATTGACTGGAGCGGCGGACGAGCGATCGCGGGAAAAGGCAGGCTGCAGGGAGAGAGGGCCCGACGGACGGATGAGGAAGAGGGGGGGGGGGCATTTCAAGAGGAGGAAGTCGTGGCATCTGGAGGAATTTGAGGAACCGGGACCGCGAAGCACTCTTGCGCGATTGGGGGGGCACTTGGGGCATTTGGGGAGATCGCTGCGACGAGCAGAGGGCCACACACACCCGCCCCGGCATTGTGCCCACGATCCCAGGCGAGGCCTCTCTCTCTGCCGTGCCCGGGTCGATCATGCGGATCGACGATGCCGTGCCGGCTCTGGAAACTGGGAATCGGTCTTGGTGGATTGGGGATTTGCTGACACGACTGCCTGCAACCAGAAACACGCTCGTTGAATCACCTTTGTCAAGTACGCTCATTACGATCCTCCTGACAAGTGAGTGCCCCCCGTCGTCGACGACGGCGCCGCCGCCGTGCCCCCTGCCTCTCTCTCAGCCTCCGACGCTGACCCGGTTCTCTGTTGGCAGAGCTCACCACACACTCCTTACCCAGGCGTCACGCCTCCACAGCCAAAGTCCTCCACCAACACGCAGGATCGGGACGGCATAGAAGGATAGAATGAGAACGATTTCTGTTTTGGCTGCCGCCCTGGTGGCAGTCTCGTCTGTGGTTGCGACCCACGACGCGCCGCGGCCCAAGTTCTATTTCCCGCGCCATGTCAAGCGCCAAGTCACCAACTCGACGATAACGTCGGACGAGAGCCTGCTGCCCAGCTCGACCGAGACGACCAAGAGGCAGTCCGGGTCCGACTCGGACAGCCCGAGCGACCCGGGAGTCACCACCATCGTCTTGACGAGCACGATTGTCGTCACGCCGCCGGCCCAGACCCCAGCCACCACCACGACGGACTCGTCTGCTTCTACCGAGACCTCGGAGACCTCGACTGAGAGCAGCTCTACGACCCAGAGCTCGTCGCAGACCTCGTCACAGAGCTCGTCGCAGAGCTCGTCGGAGAGCTCGTCGGAGAGCTCCTCCACTCCTTCCTCGTCCGAGACCTCGTCAGAGACCTCGTCTTCCAGCTCCAAGACGCCGGAGACGGCCACCGAAGAGAGCACGACCGTCTCCACCGAAGCGCCGACCACCACCAGCAGCAGCACCCAGACCAATGCCTCGGAACCCTCGTCCAGCAAAGAGACCCCGTCCAGCAGTGAAACCAGCTCGTCGGCCGTGGAAACGACCATTAGCAGCAGCTCCGTCACCCCGCCCAACACCTCCGATGCCACTCCTACCACGACTCCGGGGGTGACCTCGTCGTCTTCGACCTCGGAGACACCCGTGGTGACGTCGTCCAGCTCGTCCGAAATTATCATTGCCCCCACCGGCATTGTCACGAGCTCATCGACCACCAAAGAGCCCGACAACCCGCTCAGCTCCATCCTGAGCTCCCTCAGCTCGGTCCTCACGAGCATCTTGGAGCCGCCCACTACCTCGACCATCACGTCGAGCGGTATCACCGGGCCAGGCACTGGGACCGCGACGGTTACTGATCCGCCCGTCACTGAGACTACGCCCCCGGTTACGTCGTCCACCGACTCGAGCCAGCCTCCAATCACCAACACCACCGTCATCCCCACCGGAACCGCAACGAGCGGCACCGAGCCGACTATCACCTCGTCGTCGACAACACTCATCGTTGACCCCGGCACGAATACGACTTCCGTCACACTGCCGACGGTGATCAGCTCGTCGACCGTTTCGGGCAACAGCTCAGTTCCTACTGGTAACAGCACGGCCCCGCCCGAGACGACTGCTTCTCCGACCATCACTTTGTCGAGCTCTTCATCCAGCACCCGTGTCAGCACCGACAGCAACGGAGTCACCAGTATCGTGCCCGTGGCGACCTTCACAACATCGTCACCTTATCTCCCGTCGGAACTGATTGTGGGGCCGACCGCGTCCACCACGTCGGGGCAGAAGACGCAGACGACCGCAAGCGGCATTCCGTCGACGTTCCCATCCGCGATTGCCCCTAACAGCGGCCCAACAGGCCCGCCCCCTGACACGTCGCTGATCCAAATCGGATTCCGTGAGGGCTACAACTACAACTTCTTGTTGTCCAACGACAAGGCCGCCTTCCAGATCTTTATGCTCCTGCCCCAAGCTCTGAGCGAGGCTGCCGGGTTCGACAACAGCAGGTCCGTCGTCAAGCAGCTGGTCCCCTTGGATACGACCAACTCGCTGGGCTACATCACGACGTGCGCCCAGGTGTGGTACCCGAACAGCATGATCGAGACTCTGTCGATCGATATCAAGCTGCCCAACTCGGCTCTATACAACAACCCCAACCAGCTCATCTACAACCTGACTCAACAGATCAACCCTGCGATTCCCATCTTCCTGGGGGCCTCCTACCCCGAGGGTGCCGGCGGCAGCGGTGCTGGCGGCTCGGGCGGCGGCAGCAGCACCCCCGGTGGCAGCTCCAACAGCGACCCCTTCGGTACCAGCGGCGACAGCAGCAACCCGGGCAGCGGCGGCGGTGGCCAGAGCAGCTCTCAGCGCGGCACCACGGCGGGCATCGTTAGCGGTGCGGTCGCGGTCGCGGCGGCGTACGGCGTGGTCATGTTCGTTGTGGCCCGCAGGTACAAGCGCAAGAAGCAGTCGCACCGGCGGGCGAGCTCCATTAGCACGCCGTCCGAGATGAGCGAGCACGGGCGCGGCAGCCCGGCGCTCATGGGCGGCGCGCTGCTGAGCCGCGACTTCACGAGCAGCTATGGTGCGGTGCCCGCGGGCGGCCGGGACAGCCACGGCAGCGGCCGCAGCGGTATGGGCGGCTCGGGGCGCACCCAGTTTATCTCGGCGCCCGTCGCGGCCGAGAACTCGCTCGGCTGGAACTGAATGAGCCCCGCGAGCCCCCCGCCCCTCCGCTGATGATGACCTCGACCTGACACATCCCCGATCTCTACTACCACGGCCATGTTTTTGTTGTCGCCCGCTTGCTTCCTCTCCTGCGTCATCTCCTCGGACCGAACGAACACACCAACCTTCTCCCGCCCCCCTTCTTCCAATTCCGAAACTTGACGCGGAGAAAGAGACGCCGGGCAAAAAAACTTGTTTTACGCTTCGATACCCCTCGGCGGGCGGCATGCGCGCGCAGCCGCCTTCCGAGCCCCTTTTATGTCCCTTTTTTTGCATTGTCGCCAAAAATTCCGAAAACCCACACGCCACTTGCACGCACACCTATAGACAGACGACCGGCAGCTGGTCAAACACACTGCTTGACCAGATCCAGAAGGGGGACCGGACAGACGGGTTGTCCCCCTCTGCCTCAAAATCTCTCTCTCAATCTCTCTCCCTCACAGCTTTCCTATATCTGTTTTGTTTTCCTTGTTCGCTTCAACCTGACGACTTGTTTTAAACAATTTTTTTTACACTTCTTGGTGTTAATGACCCGGTGATGATGGGAGGTGGTGGGGATAGCAGGGGTGGTGATCATCAGCAGACGCGAGCAAGAGTCCTGATGGGTTTGGGGTCGGTTTGTAGACAACCGTGACAGCACACTACAGCTTACAGCAACAGCAACGACATGCCCAAGCCGGGACTTTTGTTTATTTCTTTTCTGTTTTGATCTATCATCGCTCTCGCATCTATCTCTCATCATGGCCTATCTATCTGGGTCGTCGCACCCTATTTATTTTACTTTTACGGACTTAACCCTCCCGTTTTCTCCCCCGTTGTGCGCGGCAGACTCGGCATTGCAACGGCCGGTTTCTTTTCCGCTTTGGACCTGTTGAGGTGTCGGGTTTGTGGAGCCGCGGGTCCGCGGGGGAGGAAAGGGGGGGTTGGTATTATTTAATTTATTTGTGGCCTTTTTCTTGGTTTGGTTTTTGCTTGGTTTGGGATTGTGGTGGTGGTGGTGGGTTAGGGGGGATGGGGAGGGAAGTAGAGGTGATGGTGGTTGTGGTGGTGGGAATGGGAGGAAGGGTCGGGGCAAAGTGTCAGCCAGTCAGTTGTGGATGGGGGTGCAGTGGTGGAAAGGAGACTGAGTAAATGGGTAGTGGGTGGAGAGCTTTCAGAGGGCTTGTTTTTATGTCTTGTGCTGGACGGGCGTAGCAGGTGGACGGGGTGGCTGGGCATCCTCAGGGGAACGCGGGCTTCGAGGAGCCTGTTGTTTGGTTGTTTGTATGCCATTGGCATATGGTTTGCATGCAGCAACCCTGGGGAGGCTAGCTGCTTTGTTTGAAGTTGTTGCGTTTGGAGCGATCGATGCTCGGGCAGGGCAGTGCAGGCCTGGGCAAGATAGATGAAGCTTGGTTTTGTCCGCTGACGTGTTTTATCTGATTTGTGAAGTGGATGGATGTGGTTGAAGTGGATCGTCTCGACTTTGGTCTGCCACCTGCAGGTGACCATTCCATCCAAAATCCAGCCTGCCTCGGTGTTGTGTTGCATTGACCCGGCACAAATTGCCATCTACCAATTGCCACCTTCAATCAACCAGAGACCAGACACCAGGCCTCCGAGTCCTCCGGGCATACGCATAACTAACACGGTACCTAACTATTCGTCATGCCGGACGGGAATGTGGGGTTAAACGGATGCGTGCCGCGGCTGAGGCACACCATTGGACAAGCTGGAAGTGACAGGCGCCAGACAGTGTGGTTTGTGTTCGCGGGGCGGTTCACCCTGCGGGAGCCGCGGTGATCGGCCTGGTTGGGCTGGCCAATTTCCCGACTGGAGGGCTGATTTCGTGTTTGTTGCTTTCTGGATTGTTCGTCCAAGTATCTAGTACAATGTTTTAATACCGGCTCTGGCTTCGACAGATGCGGGTTGTCGCAGTACAGATTCCGGATTGAGATGAGGATGATCGATTGAGGCGTTAGTCTTGTTTGCCAGTCTCATTCTGTAACTCGACCAACACTCTGGCTTCTGGCGCGCGGCGTCCGACTACCTAGCGACCGCGACATACTCAACTGCTTGTCTCACTGACGGCAGACGGACCATGGCTTCTGACACGGCAAGGCCGATGCACCCGGCATCAGTCAGGGATGGGAGTTTAGGCGACGGAGAGGAATGGTTGTCCCCATCATCGGCGCCATCGTCGTCAGCAGCAGCCGCGGCACCAGCAGTGGCGGGAGGATCAGCGAGGGATGGTTCGAGGAGGTTGACGCCGGAGAGTGGGGAGAGTGGCTCGGATGAGGATGATGAAGGGAGTGAAGAGACCAGTGATATGGATGAGGAAGAGAAGGATGGGAGAGAATGGTATGAGCTGCGGGAGGGAGCCGGGGAGGGATCAAGGGAAGGCCGACCAGGACGGCAACGGCTGTTGTACACGGCGGACGAGGAGCGGGCGGTCGTCCGCAAGTTTGACCGGAAGCTGGTGCTGTTTATGGCAGTGCTGTATCTGTTCAGTTTCCTGGACAGGTCGAGTACGTCCCTCCCTGTCCCCCATCCTTGACACTCCGCTGACTTACCTCCCAGACATCGGGAACGCCCGCGTCGCCGGCATGGACGACGACCTGCAGTCGACGCCGCCCCGCGACGACTGGTACGAGTGGGCGCTCGCGGCCTTCTACATCGCCTACATCGCCTTCGAGTGGATGTCGATCCTGTGGCGGCTGGTGCCGGCGAACGTCTACGTGGCCGCACTGGTGCTGTCATGGGGCGTCGTCGCGTCGCTGCAGGCCCTCGCCGTCAACTACCCGATGCTCATCTTGTTGCGGACGTTGCTGGGGATCGGCGAGGCCGGCTTTACCGGCGTGCCGTACTACCTCTCGTTTTTCTTTAAGCGCGACGAGCTTGCTTTCCGCACGGCCATTTTTGTCTCTGGTAAGCCCCCCTTAATCCCACCATCTCATCAAACCCCTTAACCCCATCTCACCAACCCCTTAACCGCCCTCATCAACCCCCTTTAACCCCCTCCCCCCCCTCCCTCTCCCCTATTCCCATCTCACCCCTTTACTAACCCCCTTTCCAGCCGCCCCCCTAGCAACGACCTTCGCCTCCTCCCTCGCGACCCTTATCCTCCTCCTCACCTCCCGCCTCCCCATCGCCCCCTGGCGCCTCCTCCTCCTCCTCGAAGGCTTCCCCTCCATCCTCATCGCGCCCGTCGCATACACCCTCATCCCCTCCACCCCCCAATCTGCGTCCTACCTCACCCCTCGCGAAAAGAAAATCGCCCGCGCCCGCCTCCCCCCCGCTCCCAAGGGGGGCTCGTCATCATCATCACCCTTCTCACTGTCGACGTTGAGGGTGTTGACCGACCCCGCCGCTGTCCTCCCCGCCCTGCTACTCGCCCTCACAAACACGGCGTATGCCTCGCTCCCGGCGTTCCTGCCCACTGTGCTCGCGGAAATGGGGCATTCCGCAGTGGTGGCGCAGGCGCTTGCCGCTCCGCCATACCTTGTGTCCTTTGTCACCGTGCTGGCGGTCGCGCACGCGAGCGACGCGGCCGGGAAGCGGGGGGTGTTTATCGCCGTGCTGGGGGCGGTTTCATGCGCCGGGTATGCCGTCCTCGCGGTTGCGGAAAAGATGGGCTTGGCAGCGGGAAGCATGGTGCGGTATGCAGCGGTTTTCCCGGCCGCGGCGGGGTGTTTTGGGGTGGTGGTCCTGACCATCGCGTGGGGGGTGAATAATCAGGGGGATGGAGCAAAAAGGGGGGTGGGGTTTGCGATGATGCAGGTTGTTGGGCAGATGGGACCGCTGGTGGGGACGAGGGTGTACCCCAGGAGTGAGGGGCCGTTTTATACGAGGGGGATGGGGGTTTGTGCGGCGGCGATGGGGGGGGTGGTGGTCCTTGCGGCTGGGTTGGGGGCGTGGTTGGGGAGGGAGAATAGGAGGTTGGAAAGGGGAGAGGAGGGAGGAGGGGAGGAGGGGAGGGCGCTTGTTGGAGGGGAAGGGAGGGAGAGAGGGTTTAGGTATATGCTGTGAGGGTTTGTTTTTGGGATATGTGAGGTTGGGTTGGGGTTTGGATATGGAATGGAGTTCAAGGATACGGATAATACATGGGATATGGGCTGTGAATATAGTGGCACACCCAGCTGTCCTGTGGTTGAGAAACTTGGTAACTGCTTACACGGCGGTGGTTGGGGTAACACATGAGGGAGGATCACAAGCTTGATGGCAACTGCTTCCATGGCAGAGACCTGGATAATAGAACAAAAGATGATCACAGGCTGGTGGCGCGATCGCAAGATCACAAGCCGGCCACATGGCGTTCTAAACACTATATGAAGAGGCGAGGCCAATCAACGACTTGGGTATCTTAACAACACCTCCCGGACCCAACCCCCACAGGCCAATCACAGCCCGCCCCAGTGGTTCTACAAGCCGAGCCACAAGTTGATCAATGCACAACCACCCGCTTCCTCCCGTTGGCTCGAGGGGACTTCAGCTCCGACAGGACAGTGCCCAGCTCCCCAGCCCAATAGCCCTGACACCCGCTTGCCCAGCGAGCGCTCGGATATACCCCCCGATCGAGCCACCACGAGGTGGGTGGCCAGCCAGACCATCATCAACTTGGATGTGTCTTACCCCGCCAAACATGCAGCCGGGCGAGGTTGCCCTCCCCATACCCCATCGCCGCGGCCCCTCGCCAAATCGGGCTTTGGCGCCCGACACCCGGACGCACAGCCCGAAGCGGTTGCGTCTCCCGGCGCCAGTCGATTTGACAGGCATTGTACCACCCCCGGTTTCAGTTGACACTTGCCCCAACTCCCTTCCGGGGTCGCGAAGCTCGGATCCCCCCTCGGACCGGGCTCTTTTGCTGGTGATATATCCGTTCCTGCATAAGTTATGCAGCACCCCAGCGTCTGTCAAGCAGGGCCCGTGCTAAACTAACCCGCAACGCAGTGACATCACGCGCCGCCCAACCCTCCCACTCCCCCCGGCGCCGCCATCTTCATTTTGACAATGGCCATCTCGGTGCTCTTGGCCCACCCCCCGTCCGGCTTCTGGCGGTAGCACATAAGCTTTCCCTCATCGCCGACGCTGCCGAGGATCTGGCCGTCGTCGTCGAAGCCGACACGCCAGACGGGCGTGCGGTGGCTGTCCAGCTTGGAGATTTCCTTGAAAACATGCCGGATCTGCCCTGCGAGGCCGGTGGCGCGCCGCTCCGGGCCGCCGCGGCTCTGGTCGAGGCCCGCGCGGATTCCCGAGGGCGCGGTGGTGGCGGCGTCGTCGCCCCCGTCAAGCCGGCGGCGATGGCCGTGCTTCCTAACACGCCCCGCGCTCCAGCCGTCGGCGGCCTCGTCCTCGTCGGCGGGGTGGGGGATTGCGTCGAGCCGGAACACGCGCACCCAGCCGTCCTGGCAGGCGGTGGCGAGCACGTCGTAGCCGCGGACGTTGCCGGGGGCCCATGCGACGTCGCGAACCAGGCCGCGGTGGAAGCCGACGATCTCGGCGGCGAGGTAGAAGCCCTTCCAGGCGGCGGCGATGCCGAGCGAGGTGCGGATGGTGTCGCGGGTGCGATAGACGCGCACGCAGTCCATGACGCCGACGACCAGTCCCAGGGCGTCCGAGGGCACGCCGGCGCGCAGGGCCGTGTAGCACACCTCCAGGTTCGGGTCGAAGCGGACCTTGAACGAGGTCTCCTCGCCGCGGGCGGCGATGGGCGGGTGAGCGTCGGTGCCGGGGAGTGGGGGGCCAGCTCCCACGCCGCCGGCAGACATGGCCGAGGGGTGGCTGCTTGTGGTGGACAGCTCGTCGAGGAGGGTGAAGGCGGCGAGGTTCTCGACGCGGTCGTTCTCGTAGACGGAGAGGCCGCCGTCGGCGGAGAGGAGGGCCAGGTAGGTGGTGCGCGAGTCGTCGAGGTGCTTGAGGGAGAAGGAGCGGTAGGGGGAGCGGGCGTTGCGGGTCTCGAAGGCGGGCTTGGCGGCGTGGGGCCCCGGGTAGGCGCCGGGGGCCGGGGCCGGGGCGTCCGGGTTGGGCGGGAGCGGGGCTGGGGGCTGGGGGGCCGGGCTGCCGATGCCCGAGGTGGGCAGGTTGGCGGTGAGGTGCGAGGAGCGGGTGGGGATGGTGATCAGAGGCCCGCTGCGGGTGGACTCGGCGAAGCGGCGACCGGGGGCGGCGGAGGGGTCCTCAGCCCAGAGCTTGAAGCGGCCCTCGATGCCGAGGGAGGCGAGGAGGTTGGGGTAGATGGTGGTGGGGAGCCATTGGATCTGGACGGGGGTAAATTTGGTTAGTGCCATGTGCGAGCAGGGGAGGGGGGGCGAGAGGAGGAAGATGGGAGGGGAGGAGAGGAGAGGGGAGGAGCGAGGACACGAGCCAAGAAGTGAGATGGGCGAAGGAGCCGAGGTTGGTGATGACGATGTGTGTGTGTGGGCGCAACAATGGTGCAAGTGCTGGCTGGAGGATGACGGTGGTAGGACAAGACATGGTAGACACAGAAGATAGACAGGACCTACCTCGAGAATCTCGCCGGCGTGGGCGCCCCACGTGTCGCACAGGCGCCAGGCACCGTCCTTGTGGCGGTTGAAGACGCGGATCTTGCCGTCGACGGAGCCGGTGGCGCAGCGGTCGCCGTGGCCGTTGAAGGCGACTGCCTGGACGAGGTCCTGGTGGCCGTGGCGCAGGATGGTCTCGTAGCTGGGGCGGTCGTTGGCGGGCGGCGGGTCGGCCAGGAACGCGGCGGCCTTGGACATGGCGGGGGCGATGGGCCTTGGGCGGGAGTTGGAGGGTCGCGCGGGTGAAGTCGGTTGGGTGGTGAGAGTGATGGTGAGTCTGTCTTGGTGTGGTGGGACGTGCAGCACTGCAGCTGTCGGGAATTGACTCGTGCTGCAGGGGACCACGCTGACGCCGCGGGAGGGGGGGATGGCCTCAATGACCAGAGAGGAGAGACAAGGGGAGACACAGAGAGGAGGGCAGGTTAATTGCCGTTGGCAAGCTCAGTATGGCAGCTCAGTTGAGAGCTCAGTGAGTAGTTGATTGTAAGCAGCGAGTGAGTGTGTGGGAGTGTGGGTGTGGGGTGGGACCTGGGTTCAGAGGGAGCGAATGGCGATCAGCGGCCAAGCCAGCATGTGGAGGTGGCCCGAGCTCCCATTGTGCACGCGCCGCTTGGCCCATCCACCCCCATGACCTTGAGGCTGCTCTCTGGAGCGCGCTCATTCCTCAAGCGTCGTTGTCTCGGGTACCTTGAAGGAAAGGAGGGGTTTGCAGTCTTGGTGTGCCTCTCGGGGTGGATTTCCGACGGCTGTTTCGCCATCTTCAACATCATCATCTTCAACCATCTTCAGCCATTTCTCCAACTACCGCCAACCATGCCCATTCATGCTCCCCGCCACCCCTCCCCGGCCATCCCCAGCCAGCGCCAGCCAAGAGCTGGCGAGTACTCACGCAGCCAACGCTGCTTCCTCACCGCCGACATGTGACGCGATCAGATCACTGCGATCCCCCCCTTGAAGCGAGGAGCGATTAGCCGTTGTATGCCCAATGCGGTCCGTCTCGAGACACGAGGGGGAGCCGCCAGCCCCTGGCCCTTGCTTGGCCCCGAGAGAGGCGCCGCCGCCCTCTGTGAAAAGACGGAAAAGACGGCACGCCAGTTCGATCTGTACAGAACTTTGATGCAACCATCACCTAAGTGAGGGTGGAGGAGGGCGAAGGGGGTCGATGGCGCTGCGAGCGCTGCGCCATGGCCAATGACAACCAGGCCGGCCCGACCAGATCGAGCATGGTTCGACGTCCCCTCCCCCACTCGCCGGGCGGGGAAGTGCCCTCAGCGAGCCAAGTGCGTCGGTCCGGGGAAGTGGGTAGCTTCGCAAGCTCCTCTTAGGGAATGGGAGACTCAAGAATTCGGGGGAGAAGGTCGCTGGTGCTGCCTTCTCCTCTCCCTGCCGCAGCCTTGCCGCATGTTGCAAGCCGCCAGGCGCGCACGGTCAATATCTCGGGCATGGCTGGCGCTGCCAGTATGCCTTTGACATGCCCGTTGACAGCCACGCCTTGGCCAGCCAGGGAGGGGACCAAGGGCCGAAAGGACGAGGCAGCCCCTCACACACCCCCAAGTCACACGGCCCATGTTGTCCCTTCGCCTGCCACGCCCGTCCTTATTTCCTCTGGCTCTGCTTCAGCTCTCGGCTTGTGAAGAGAGCCAGGGGCACATCTCCCCCCACCCATCTGGGGGTGTGTTGCATCGGATGCACCCACCTCCAGACACTACGACGATAACACCCCAGACACTGCGATGGTGCAGCATGGCAGCATGGCATCTGAACTTGGACCTGGCCTGGGGGGAGAGAGGCAAGCCGTCCCGCCTGCAGGGCAAGTCCCGCTCCCTCGTGGAGGCGTTAACCAGCAGCACCCGTTCCGGGACGCTGCCGCCTGTCAACAACGAGAGTGCCAAGGGCCGCCCCAAGAATAGTGGGCGATCATCAGGGCAGGCCAGGGGTGTCAAGCGAGTCGCGTAGATGTCGGGCTTGGACAGATTGGGGTTTGGGCCGATACCTACGGATGAGATGGTGTGGCCGGCTGTGTGTCTGCCTCTGCCTCTCTGCCTTTGCCTTTCCCCCGGCCCCTCCAAGATTGCCATGTGCAAGACGGGGACCGGCCACACCTGGCAGGGAAATGCGACCGGGCAGACCAGCTAACCATGTGCCAGGCATATATGGCAGCCGTGTTTACTATGTACCCCGGATTCTCCAGATTCCCGGTTCCCTGGATTTCATCCCGTCCCGCCCCCCACCGGCTACCACCTTACTTACACCCGCCCTCCTCCCTCACCACTTGACGTATCCCATCATTTATCCCAAGGGATCCAGGTTGAGTTTGTTTATTTCCCGCCCAGTAAACCACCACCCACGCCGGCCACAGCTTCAGCACCACCGCCACCACCACATGTCTGCAGCGTCGGCCGGCCGCGACACAACGTCCCCGGCGCCGCCGCCCCCGACAGGAACATGAGGCTTCCACCGCCGGATGTCATGGCCGCGTGGCCGGAGCCGAACTATGTCAACCCGGTCACCCGCGGCCCCGCTCTCGTCATCGCCGAGCTCATCGCCCTGTCCATCAGCACCATCTGCCTTGTCCTGCGCCTCTACACGCGCATGTACGTCTTGCGCAACAAGACGGGGTGGGATGATTGGATCATGGTCACCGCCGCTGTAGGTTCCTTACTAAACTCGTCGTTTTACTGTCACGAGGAATTCATGGCTAATACAGGCCCCCAGATCTTCGGCGCCGGCGTCACCACCTGCGTCGTCCTGGCTGCCACCCGCTACGGCTGGGACATCCACATCTGGGACCTCACCTTTGAGCGCATGATTGTCGGCCGCAAGATCTCCTTCGCCGCCCAGGCGCTGTTCATCCTGGCGACCGCCCTGGCCAAGATTTCTATCCTCATCAGCTACCTGCGCATTGCCCCGTTGGACACATGGTTCCGTCGTTTTTCTGGTTAGTTGGGTCAATATTCTCGTGAAATCCCGGGGGGGGGGGGCCGCAGGGAGCTAACCATGGCCGGTGTAGTCATCACGATCTGGTTTGTTGGGCTCGTCAGCATTGCCTTTTTCGTCGCCCTCTTTACCCAGTGCACGTAAGTTTGCAAACATAATCTCTCTCTCAAAACATATCCCGCGCGTGTACTAACCCCCCGCAGCCCCCTCTCAAGCTACTGGGACCTCATTACCTTCGACCGCGACTGCATCCCCGAAGCGCCCGCCCTACTCGCGCAAGCCAGCTCCACCGCCCTATTCGATTTCATCGTCTGGGTGCTGCCCCTCCCCACCTTCTACCGCGCGAAACTGCCCCTCGCCCAGCGCCTGGCCCTGATCCTCCTCTTCAGCTTCGGCCTCGTCGTCGTCGTGAGCGCGTGCGTCCGCGCCTACTGGATCCACTACGTCGTCCAGGAGACGTACGACGTCACCTGGGAAGGCTTCCACCTGTGGCTGTGGACGGCGATCGAGGTGCAGCTGGGCATCATATGCGGGTGCGTGCCGTGGCTGAAGTCGCTTTTTAAGAAATGGGGGGGAAGGAACAACAGGAGGGGGAGTGCGGGCAGTGGTGGTGGTGGAGGGGGAGGAGGTGGGGAGGTGTATAGAACGTACTCGGGCAGGCAGGGGACGCTGTCGTTTAAGGGGGGGAGTGTGGTCAGGATTGATAGCTTTGGGAAGGTGTCGTCGCATGGAGGGGACAGGCCGGGGAGGGAGCAGTATATTGACCTGGAGCGGTGTGCGTCGAACGGGAGCAAGTCGAGCCGGCTGGCTTTCTCGGGCGCGCAGATGTATGGGAATCACCTGCGGTTTGAGGACGCGAGGATGAGCTTTGGTGAGGCGGAGACGGGGATACCGCCCGCGAGGCTGAAGGGGGGGATGGATGGGAAAGAGCTGGGACTGCGATGATAAGGGGGATGCGAGCGGCTGGTGTATGATGATTTTATGACTTATGGTTTAACGGACTGGCGCATGTTGTATTGGTATTGGAAACAAGCAAGGAAATACCCATAATGATATCTCTAACTACCCGACAGTTACGATGACTCTACTGTCGTCAACTTCGTGATGGCGACAAACATGTAACCTCGGTTGAAGTTGATCACCTCCTTCTCAGCGCTCATCCTCACCACCATCACCACCACCACCACATCAAAACCAAGATGCTCCCATAGCCATCCCAAAACACCACGCCATTTCGCCCCTCGTCCCTCAGCACCCTCACAGACCTCGCGTCCGCCCAGCCGGCGGAGTCAGCCCAACATGGTCAAGCCAGGAGCAGGCGGGCATGGGATATCGGTTACCCCTGACTATGTCCAGCCACATCGCCTGCCCACGTGTTGAGGGTGTGTTGCAGGAGTGTGCATGTGGTTGCACGGTCCTCGCATTGCCACACCTGACACCTACCAGACCACACAGGGGAGAGAGAAATGGAACATGCATTGCCCTCGCCTTGCTCCCCCCCTCCCAACCACACCCGGAGGCCCCCACCCCACACACACACACGCAGACGGGGGGGGGAGTAAGAGAACAGGGAGATAGTCGACCGCCCCCAGTGACGGCACAGCAGGATATAACACACAAGACACGATATAAAACGTGGCAGCCTGGAGCAGCCCACACCACACGACGCCCGCCTCTCGTCCCCACAAAAGACCCTTTTGGGCGCAGAGTACAGTCCTTCCCTCTGTCTCCCAAAAGGGAAGACAATCCCACCACCGAGGCTTAAACGAGCTGGTGGTACTGAGTGGAAGGAGGTATGCCGCTAGATAGGAAAGGTGTTGCACGAGGTGTGGTGGTAGGAGGGTAGAATGTGGATGTGGGGCCTGAAGGCTCGACTGTCTAATGGATTGGTTTCCATTCAGGTGCAGTAGGTATGTTGGCTGACCTCTTTTCGTAAATCATACAGGAGGAGGGAGTGCTGTTGCTGTTGGGTTGGAGGCAGTTAGATTCTTATAGACCAGGAGGAGGACTCTTGCCCACCGTTTCTCTCACCCACACGCCATCTCTCACCTGCATTTCGTTACACGTTTACACTTACCCATACTTACATCATGCCCTGACTCTCGTCAACGCGCATACATCTCGCCTTGCGCTCACAGACATACCAGTAGAACCAGTTCTCTGGACCACAACACAATCACTTCCGAACCCCCTTCAATTCCAATCACCACCTATCTACCCCCCTGCCTGCCCCCCCAACACCGCCCAATTATCCTCCCTAAACACCAACAACGCCAGCCGATGCCTCACAAACAACCCAAACAACCCCACCGCCACCTGCATCCCCGTGATCTCCATCGCAAGCCGATCCTCCCTCAACGGCCCCCTCCACACCAACCACAGATTCAACAGCGTCAAGTTACTCGTCTCCATCAGCCTCCCCTCATCATCCCACACCCCCCTGATCAACCTCACGCTATGCAACCCCTTCAACGCCGCCCCCACCACCCTGTTCGGCTGCCGCGCCTCCCCCCACATAGTGACGCTCGGCTCGAGCAGACCGGTGCGCGCGTTGAATTTCGGCAGGCGGTGCCGCGGGCAAGGGATGAGACCAAACAGCTGCGGGACCGAGTACGCGAAATTCGCGATCTGGGGGATGAGGAGCAAAACCAGGGTTTTGCTGAAGTGCCCCAAGATGGCGACAACCACAAACACCATGCCCGCAAAGTAGCAGTACGTGTCCCCGACGAACACGCGGGCGGGGTACCAGTTGTGGTAGAGCAGGGCGAAGGAGACGCCGAGGAAGGGGAGGAGGAAGGAGAGGGAGAAGAGGTGCGAGTCGGTCGCGGGGTGGGGGTAGGGAGTGAGGAGGTACAGCGCATCGTTGAGGACGAGGAGGGAGGCGATGACAATGGATTGGGAGACCTCGATGCCGTTGATGCCGGCGAGGATGTTGATGCTGTTGGGAGAGAAGATGGCGACGGCGGCCATGTAGAGGTAGTACAGCGCGCCGAGGTCGAGGAGCTGGCCGAGGTAGGGCTGCAGCTGCAGCGGGACGACGATGGAGGTGACGCCGAAGTCGACGCGGTAGACGACCAGCAGGGGGATGGCGGCGAAGGCGGGGATGAAGAATTTGTGGCGCCAGCGGATGTCGAAGAGGTCGTCGGCCAGGCCGAGGGAGGCGACCGTGTGCAGGGAGACGATGGCCGAGAGGTACGAAGCGAGCTAGACACGAGCTTGTCGTCAGCACCGCCGAAGCTGGCAGATGGATACACAGCAAGAGGGACACCCACCTTGCTATGCGGAAACCTGTGCAAAAACCTCCCCCCATTCACCTGCTCAACCTGCAGCACCACATCCCTATTCCCCCCTCCACTCGTGGCCGCCACCACATCCCCATAAAACACAAACGGCACAAACACAATAATGGCAAACAAATACACCGCCGCGCACACGGCGCCCATACACTCGGGAATCTCCCGCCTACTACTCTTCCCCAGATCCACCCCCTTAAACCCCGCCTTCATAAACGTCGGCCCCAGCCATCGGATCAGCGCGAACGACGCGCTAAAGGCGAGCCCACTCAGCGCGAGCGAGACGATGAGGGGCTTGTCGTCGCCCTGGAAGGCGTTGGCAAGGATTGCGAAGCAGGCGGCGGTCAGGGTGCCGAGGGAGAGGGTCTCGGTGCGGGAGAGGGTGGAGGGGGGTGGGGGGCTCATGGTTGCGTCAGGTTGTGGTGGTTTTTGAGGTTGTTCTCGGGGACGGTCATTTCTGGGACGCGATGGGTTGGGAGGAAGCAAAGGAATTGGCCATCGAAGGGGGTGGAAATGTCGCTGGCCGTGGTTGCTGTCGGTGTTCGACGCAGGGCTCAGAGGCTCGCTGCCGTCGTCGTCGGCGGGAGTGGTGCGGTGGATGGGCGGGACGGATGTGAACTGAGATTGAAGACAGATGTTCTGTTCGGATTTCTGGAATGACGAAATGGCTGAGACATGGGACGCGCCTGGGCGGGACCCCTGCCCCTAGCGGCCCACTGCCGCGCGCCGTTTCCAGGCGACTGAACAGCCGATTGGGCAGGCAATCCAGGGGCTGAGAACCCCTGGGGCCAGCGGCGCCAGCCAACCAGCGGCCTTGGAATCTGCCGTGAGGGAGACTGAACGGGTGAAAGGATAAGCACTGGAGGGACGAGGCTGCACTGTTGCGCAAGACATGTTTTGCAGTTCCGAGGTAACGAAATGATTGATACAAGCAAAATATCAAGACCCATTATTGCGTTGGATCGGAGACAAAAAAGGGTAGACTGAAGTTGAAAAGGCAAAAAAGTGAAAAAAGTGACTCGGATACCGGGAGTCGAACCCGGGGCTGTTGAGAGAGCAGTCACTCCTGAGAAGTGAGAGTCAACGATGTTACCGCTACACCATACCCGATTGAATCGTGTCTGGTTCCGATTTGTTGGAAGTGGAGGCGCAAGGCTGGACTAACTGGATCCCTGCTCACCCACGCTGACACTCAATCATCACCACCCTCCGTCAGTTTACCACTCCATCCCCTTCCACAAGAAGCCGAAAAGTGTCTGGCGCAATACCTTTGGGGCAGCCATTCTCACCAGTGCTCCTTCTCGGCGGAAAATTGCCGAAGTCGCAGACCCGAGACCCAACCTGCCCGGCGCCTCTCCAACCCCCGAACCCATCTCCAACTCCCAACCCACCTTCAAGGCCTCCATCTTCCGTCCCCAGCTTTACGAGCCTCAAGGCATCCCCTCCCCAATCCCCATCGCTCGTATCCAGCGGAGCCCTCACCACCGGAAGGATTCAAGCATCTCACCTCCCGCCGAGGAGGGGAGGAAAGCACGCACAGCTCCGGCCTTGGCGCCCTCTTCTTAAAGTGCTGCCTGATCTGATCTTATCTCGGCCCTGCATGTGGGCGAGGTGGTGGGCAGTCTGGGGTTCGGGGCTGGTCCAATAGCAGCGCGCTTGTCAGAACCTTATTCGGGAATGTTCGCTAGATTCTACTACATGCTTCTTCTTCCGGGCAGGGAGAGACGGAGAAGGAAGGGGGGGGTGATGTCGGCAGGGCCGAAGTGGGATGGTTGGCGGGGACGGCCGAGTGGTCGGGATTCGAAGGGCAATGGCGTGAGGGGGAGTCGGTGGGTTGAGGGAGGGGTAAATTGGGGATGGTGATTTTGGTTCTGGAGTTGATGAAAGTGTTGCCCCAGAAGTGGCAAGGTTGACAAATGCAGACAAGACAGTTCCATGAGGGAGCTGTCGGTTTCTGCGCCTCCTGTCTCGCCCACCTGCGTGTCTCATTGGCCGCAGCTGTCTTGTAAGTCCAAAACTCCAGGCCCAGCTCTCCCTGAAGCTCAAACCGGGGGCGCTGCGCCGCCGCCGTCAAACGCCTCCCAGACCCAGCGCGTGAGACCCGCGCGTGAGAGGCCTTATTCAGCGCCCGCCGTGAGACGAGCGTCCTCGCCGGGCTGGCGAATTCGGAATGCCACCAAGGCGGACGCACATGATGTGTATACCATGAGTGGCCCACGATGGGACTCCAGTTACAGGGCCAACTGGCGCTGGAAGCAGCGTTAGCGGCGCCATCGAGTTCGACGTGCGCCCAGGCAGCGACATTTCGCCGCGCTAAAATTAGCGGAGCCGCCCCGGACCAGGGCTCGCTTAGTCAGGGCATCGACAAACATGGGCAACCTCGCGGGAACTGCTCTTTCCTGCTGATGCTGTGCTGATTTTTTGCTGCTTTCTCTCCATTTCCACGCTCGATTCGTGCATTTCGTGCGTTTGGACATGCCCGAGACAGTAATGGACCACCAATGGACCGTGACTTCGGCTGATCAGGTCGCCGTGCAGCGCGTGCCGCAGGGGGGGTGATATCTTTCCCTTTCGGGTCTTGTCTTTCGTTCTGGTCATCGACTTGGGTCGATTAGTCGATTAGTCGATGGCGGCATCGTCCACCCGACACCAGCCCAACGCGACGCCCTCGGCCTGCCTCCAGGTTCCCTCTTTGCCGGGCCGCCAGGCGAGAGCACAGCACCCTTAGGGTGATGACCGGCGGCGGGGTTGCGAGGGGGCGAGTGGGTTGAGAGGAGGTTGAAGCGAGCGAGCGAGGGGTTGGAGACTGATGGGCTCGCCGTGGAGCAATGGAGCCGAAGCGGCCCAGGCGGTGAGCAGTGAGCACGCCTGCATGAGGGGAGATGAAAATAGTCGCCGTTGGCGTTGGCCTCGACGGTGGCATCGCCGCCTGTAGCCAACCTGGCTCCGGCAGGCGCGCTGTCGATGCCATGGCTGCCAGGCAGGGGGGGTATCATGGTGTTGTGGCCTCCTTTCCTCATGCCCACACCTCCACCTTCCCCCTCCCGTGCAGAACCGATATATGCACGACATGCCCAGGGCAAGACCACCCTTGCCAACCAGCTCCCTGGCTATACGAGTGCTCTTCAACCTCCGTTGTTTGCAAGTTGCCACCGCGAGCTGGCCATCGACCCAGGACTGACCACCAACCCCTAAC